>JAMQGT020005676.1:0-22337 GCA_024447675.2 Pterophyllum scalare
TCTCACCAACAAAGCAGGTATTTGAGAAACCACAGAAACACGTATGGCTATGTATTCTGTTTTACTGACAGTTTAAAAGGGGACATGTGAAAGACATCAAGGAGGCAGAGAGGCAGGCTGGAAAACAAAAAAGTTACTTTAACTTACGGGTGTGTGGAACAAAGCAAAAAAAAACACAAGAGGAAAAAAGTCAGAGTCATGAGGAGGCAGACAACTGGAGTGTCAAAGTGAGCCTGACATACTCATCTAACTCTCCACCAGGAAGCACACGTGACAGTTAAATTTCCCCCTCTAGAGAAGTCATAGTCATTTTTTAGAGGACATAAACTCAACAAGAACATGTCACCATTTTTTTCTGTTGCTCCTCTTTTCTTTTTTTTTGTCCTGATACTTGGAAAGATAAAGGTAAGGACAGATGAATACACTGAAAAGAAGGAAGACAAACAGAGACCGAAATAGAGGCAACAAGACAGAAACACAGATACCAACTCACACTGTACACAACTCACAGAAAAATCTGGCTTATCTCAACACATAGTGCCAAAGAGAGAAGGTAACTGAGAGAGGAAGCAGCAGTAGTTGACTGGAAATGAACTGCATTCCCAGCATTTTGCTCAAAGCTCAGAGACGCACACAGATACACACCCTCATAAAGAAAGCTGCTTTCTCAGCACTTACTTGGAGAGCGTGACAGTACACCGTCTGACATTGTTTTTTTACTGTCAGTCACTGTGCACCTCTGGCATTCAAAAGATGCGCACACAAAAACACATGAAGCTACTGACTACGTGTTTGTGTGTAGAAATGTTAACCCTGGATTCCCATAGCAGTGACATTCAGGTTAAATTTTGCTGTTATTGCTACTGTTTTCATTCATTTAAACAAAACAAAGAAATTATAGCAGACTAAAGCATTTAATGAAGATTTCAGACCAGATTTAAACACGATTTAAAATGTTATTTAAAGGATCAGTCTCTTATACATGGCTTGACATATTTATTAGACCATCACCTAAAAGTTTATGCCACAGCTGCTCTAAATGTCATGTAACTGCTGTAGCAGGCAGGCAGAGGACCCCTAGGCAGGACTCCAGAGGCAAGAGCTAAACTTGAATTTGTGTGGGCTTCCTCCGTGGTACTCCGGTTTCTCTCCCACAGTGCAAAGACATGCAGTTAGTGGGGTTAGGTTAACTGGTGATTCTAAATTGCCCATAGGTGTGAATGTGAGTGCGAATGGTTGTCTGCCTCTCTGTGTTAGCCCTGCGACAGGCTGGCAACTTGTACAGGGTGTACCGTGCCTCTTGCCCTATGACAGCTGGGATAGGTTAACTAGAACAACGAAAGCCTGAAAACCTCAGTACTACATACTGTAGAAAACACAAAAGCATTGCCACTCATGAGAATAATTAAACTAACTCAGAAGCCAAAATACAAAGTAAAGATGAGTTAAAAAAAATCCAACCTAAAATGCTGCGTCAACAGATCATGACACTAAATTAACAATATTGGTAATTACCAAAGGTTTTTTTATGTTTTTGTAGTGAATGATCCTCCAGTATGCACAAAAGCTCTAATAAAAATGATGTTTTTAATTCTAAAATATAATTACTGTTGTTACCTATTAATTTTTGAATTTACTGTTTCACAAAAAAAAGCAGAAAAATAAGAAAACACTACTGAAGATGCCAAATTAGAGATCAAATCTAGACTAGATAAAACTTTATTAATCCCCTTAGGAAGATTCTGTCAGCGAAATTAAATAAAAAGTTATTTACTTGCATTACTGAACTGAATAATTAGGTTTAGTGACTGAATGTTCCACTTGATTAGTCTCTGACTTCTCAGAGATGTCAAATTTGTCAAAACATGAATTCAGTTGGTTACGTTTGCTACTTTCCTGCTTTTTATAATATTTAGCTTTAAACGAGCTTCTGACAGAATTCTAAAAGTTTTGTGTTTTCTTGTTTTTATGACACGTGGTCTAATAATTTTGTTAAGCACTGTAAACACAATCAAATCTGACATAAATAAATAAATATGACTATATTAAAAAATGTATTTTCACACAGAAGGACTCACAGCTAGAAGATGAGCCTGATCAAAATGTAGGTAGAGCTGCTGAACAAAAGGATTTGGGCCTTAAATTTTGACTCTTGGAGTGGGTGCAAAATTGATTTTAACATGTGGCTTTCTCTTGTACTTGTGTAGATGTAGGTAAAGCTGAGACCTTTCATATTTCATAACTTGTTTTGACTGATGGCCTATTGCACATGCAGTTCTTGAAGTTTTCTCCAGTGAATTACCCGAAAACAAAGAAAGCATCCAGGGGACCAGGGCTTGTTTCTGTCACATCATACACATTAAACTGGTCCAGTTTCACTATTGAAACTATAATATATTCCATGACATTGATGCTCAAAATTGGTTAGAGAAAAAAAATCTGAACAAAAACAAGATTTTTGGCTCTTGGTGGTGATTTGGCTTGGCATTTTTTTAACAGCCCTGAAATTGTCATGTGACTTTCTCCTGGCCAATTAAAAAGTGCCAAATTTCAATCCTTCCTTTTGTACCGCTAGAGGTTAAAACATGCTGGCTTCTCAACATGCACAGTCCAATTAATTTTTGTTAAAGTGTTACAAGAATGTTAAATAACCTGCTGATTTTTGTTTGTAAATATGACAGATGTGTATGCAAATCACTTGCAATAATATGTTTTTGACTCTAAAGAAATACATAACAAAATTTTCTTCCTTTCTCACAGCATAAGGACACTAGTGTTCACACCATATATGACACATTATGATTTCATGCAACATAACAATTCATGAATTGTTTTCATTCTTATCAACAAGGAAGTAAAGAATTTAAACAACAACAACAAAAAAAAGCAGCTTGACATTTTTAAAATTAAACATTATGGTTACACTCAGTTGATTAATTGGTAACATGCCCAAGCAGGTATGTTGACGCTGCTGTGTTAATGACTGGAGAGAGATCCAGAACTTTAACTTCAATGATCACCAGCACATAAAAACTGCATAGACTCACCAACCATATTTGATTACTGTGGCTTAAACAGGTTGATGAATTTACCCCAAAATAAGAATTAAAAAGCTTTTTCCTTGCAAATTATACATCTAGTATGCATATGCACAGTTTCACAGCATTACTGCTTCTTAAAAAGGCTCAATCCAGGGTGCACACAGTCAATATCTCAGCTCATCTCAGGACAAATATCATTCTAATTCACATTATAGATGCAGTTATCAACAACAAAAAAGAAACAAAAAAAACTACACTTACCTACAACTTGACTGCATTAATGAGCAGGTGTACAGTACCTGCCACCGTGGAGCTAAAACTCAAAATGTGCAGTAATTTGCCATTTTGGAGGTTTTACCCCTGTGACGCAAACTATTTCTACATGAAATCATTTTTGTTCTTTTAAACTAAACCACAAAAGGATTAAATCAGAATGGAGTTTGGTCATAGTCAGGATGACATCTCAGTGCATTAAATCTGAACAACTTATTTAAGATAAGAGGCCAGCAGCAGTCCCCAGCAGAGTTAATGTGGGCTCAGTCATTAGGCCAGCCTCTTTGCTGAGAGGTTTCCATCAGGATCTCCATCATAAACATACAGCAGGACCCTTTAGTAATTTCAGCAAATGACTGTTGTGTTTCTTCAGAGTACAATCTCAGGTTGCAGAGAAGAGAAACAATTAAGACTAATAAGACTAGTTTAATAATTCAACACTTGAAACGAAAAGCTTCATATTCCAGCTGTTTCCATTGTATTTTGAGGAGGCATCTGGATATGAATAAAGATGTAGGCTAGTGAAGTGACAATACTAAATTCCTGCTGTCACTAACCATATAAATAATATGAGATTTATACACACTAGTGTTCATTTGTGTAGCTTTTTGATGATGTAGAGAGGGGGGATTGTGGGAATTCAACTAATACAGACGCTACAGAGACACAATCATGTGCAGTGACACAAGTTGGGCACACAGGTAGAATGCTGATTGGTAGTAAAGTTAGCTTGAACAGGAAGGAGAAGAACTAAAGACTGAACTAAGAGTTATTAATACTCAGTTTTTCTCCATGATTTTTTTTATATATTATATATACATGTATTATACTATATATATGTACTATCTTGGGGGCAGCACGGTGGCACGGTGGTTAGCACTGTTGCCTCACAGGAAGAAGGTCCTAGTTTGAATACACCTTGGCCAGGGCCTCTCTGTGTGGAGTTTGCTTGTTCTCCCCATGTCTATGTGGGTTTTCTCCAGGTACTCTGGTTTCCTCCCATAGTCCAAAGACATGATGTTAGTGGGGTTAGGTTAATCGGCGATTCTAAACTGCCCATAGGTGTGAATGATTGTGTGTCTCTCTGTGTTAGCCCTGCTTCTTGCCCTATGCTTCCAGAGCCTCGAAAGGATAAGTAGAAGAAAATGGATGGGACGGATAAACTGTTTTATATTAGTGGCACCAAGCAAAATATTCCTGGTTTGATTCCAGGAGGAGACACAAATCCCTTTGGGGTTGCATCAGGAATGGCATTTAGTGTAGATATGTGCCAAATCAAATGTGGCGTTACCTGCTGTGGTGACACCTTGTGAATAAGAGAGCAGCTGAAAGTAGCTTATTTTATGTTTTTTGGAGGCATATGCATATATGAAGGCTTTGCAAAATATATTTGAGGGTGAGTATGGGGCTTGAGGGTTTCAGGCAAGGTATACATCATCACCATTAATATTGTTTCTGTTTTTGTTGCTCTTGTTGGTGGCGGTGGTGTCTGTAGCGTTTTGAATATGTATTTGTATTTTATGACCTATTATATTTTGTGTCTATTTCCACAGAGACTGCAGACAGAAATTTGCCATAAATGTCAGTGTTTCTTTGCATGATCCCTGACAAACAAAGAATTTAAATAAAAACTAAACTAAACTGCTTTTCAAATTGTATGTTACTATACTACACAGCATATACTATACTATATACTACTATGAGGGGAACTTTTGATAGTGCATTAAGCTGCTAATATTTCTGTACATATATTTAAATAACAGACAAAATACAACTGAGCATTTTTCCACTGTTGTAAGAAATGGCCTGACTGAGCTATTACCCTTTCTCCCCTTCTTTTCCTTATTTGTCTTACTTACACAAACATTTGTGTTTAGGGACCCATTAAACACACATTAGAAAGATCTCTGGGAGCATCTTATTTCAACAATATTCTGCACAATATTGTCAAAATTAGGAATATCTTGTTTCAGAGAGATGCTGAAAAACTGCTCCATGCATTTCCCCCTTATTATCAGGCTGTCCTAAAAGCTCCCTGAAAAGCTTTGTGAAAATCATACAAAATGAGTTCATATTTCTCCCCAAAATCCAAAAATATAATTAAAAATTAATCCAAAATCATTCTTCTTACATGTGTCTTGTCTTGTTTTGTTTACTCTCCGTCCCCTCTTTCTCTCATCCCTTCCCTCTCATCCCCCAGCTGGTCACCATAGATGTTTCAAATCATTGGGGTTCTCCCTCTAGTATTGCCGGGTCTTCACCTTGTCAGCTGATGCTATATAAATAATACTGAAGTGAATAAAAGCATAACTGCACATCCTTTGAAATACCGTATCTGCCGGCTTGTGATGAGCTTTGACTTCTTCCTCCTAACATGCACATGACATCTGCAGCACTCCAAGCACTCATTAGACAAATTAGACCACAATTTGTTGTTGATAGCGTTCCCGTATTTCTCTTGCGATGTTGGTGTGGTGTAAACTTGTCTTCCCCTCTGAGCCACATGGCTCCTTCCTGCTCCCCTCCCTTGACAACAAGGAAACAGTCCTAAGAGGATAATTGGGCCCCTGACACTTTTCTCTGGCTGTACTGTGGAGAAACTCATTCTGCTTCTCTGTAGGCGCACTTTAAGAATTTCCTTAAATGTGCTTCCAAAGCTGCAGGGATCATATGCCTTCACAAACTGTCAGCTCCGCTGCAATATTTCTAGCGTCCTTCTGCTTTTCTTCAGCATACCACACTGTGACATTGCAGTACCAAAAAAAAAGTGGGACTTAAGGAAGGTAGTGCCTATTTTAGATAACACCACACTTTAATAAATCTTTTTTAAAGCACAGTTTTACATCTTACCTATAGATGAATAGAATAAGCCAATTTTTCAAAAGATAGCGAAGGGCAGACTTTAAACAACTAAGAGCTTTGGCAGATTGTTGGAGAGAGAAGGAACAGGCAGTGCTGTTTAAAACATCTGCCTCTGATCTGCGCTTATAAGCATCCACCTTCACTGGTCTGGCATTTACTTCTGTCTCTGTATATGTTTACGTGCATTCAAAAAAAAGCAGGCAAAGAGACAGTATGAGCAGGAGTGTGTATTTGTATTTGGGTGTAGAAATGAGTGAGTCTGACACTGTGCCATCCACCTTGCACAGCCTGTTTTAGATAGACTCAGGGGGACTTTTAAAAAACAGCCAGCCAGCAATTTCACTAAATCATCTTATTTATGGTCTGTTTATTTTTGCTTTATTTTTTTTTGCAAGTCACTCAAGGCCATCTTTGCTTCTGGTACAAGATTGGAATTTTTTTATACCACAAAACCATCACTGTAAACAGCCAAAAAGCTTCGTAAAAGCAATGACAGAAAAAAGTCTGTATATTTTAGCTGAAATAAGATTCTAGTAGGATTCATCTGTTTATATTCCTTTAGAGATGATACTGACAGTGTCGGTGCTCAGCTTACAGTGAAACAGCAATATGGGAAGGATGACAACAGTGTTTTATAGTAAAGTGTTTTTGTAGTAAATAACATTGTCAATAGTTTTATCTGCTCTTTGTGGTTTTGATGTAACCACCTCTGCGATTTCCACCTAAAATTGTGATAAATGAATGCTTTGAAAAATGATATTTCCAAAATTCAACAGCACTCACACTGAAACATTTGCAGCAGAGCCCTACCAAATAGACAAAAAACCCAAAAACTGTTGGCAATGAGATCTGCTTTTTTTTTTAAATGTGCTTTGAAAAGCACAATCAGAAGTCTATTCACTGCTACTGTATTGGGTTGGATGGAGACATTTCAAGGGGAGATATTGCAGGAGACTTTTCCATATATCATTAGGTTTGGATTGCCAGACATTGCTGCAACAGAAGGATGCACAATTATTGTTTTTGTGCTTCATATTTTGAGTCCTTAATGTTAGTATTTTGGCAGCCACTGTGGGTTTGGGCTTTTTTTGAGCCAGAAGAATATAGATTGCTAAAAGAAAATTCACCTCAGGATTGTTTAAAGGAGCTGAACCCTGTGCAAGGTGGATGACACAGTGCCAGACTCACTCATTTTACTCACAAAAACAAATACACAGTTCTAGCTCATACTGTCTCTTTTGCCTGCTTTTTTGCACATAAATACATACAGAGACAGAAGTAATAGCTACAGATACAAGCTAATTAATACTAAGTAAGCACAAACCTCCACAAACACAGCAGCAAGGTCCAGTAATGGTAAATTAAGGAACATCAGACTTAGCAGATGGCACCACCCACCACACTGTTTTTAAGCTTTCTAATGCAGTTTAGCTGGGCATTTTAATGTGGGAGTCTGTGGGGACTGACTCACTTTTGGAGCCAGCCTCAAGCAAGCTATGTGTGTGTGTGTGTGTGTGTGTGGGAGAGAGAGAGTGTGTGTCATTTTGTCAGTGACCCTTCAAAAATCCAAAAGTTTCCTTTATTTGACAGGCTATTGTTGGTGACTACTTCCTGTGATTTAAGGAGTATTGACTGCTAGCTTTGCTCCAGTGTCAGGTAACATAATCCCTAGTACACTGCTGTGACCTTTTCATGTCACTGCCATTATGCACATACACATCCAACCACATGTGAATGCAGCATTTGATAATAGAAGAAGCATGGTCTGCTACGATGGTCCAAAATTGCATTTACTGCACCATGTCTCATATAAGGTCCAGCTGAATGGACTCTCTGAATGGACTGTTTGGAGGATGTTAAGACATGAATGGCTTTAAATTTTCTTAACTTAAATGAACAGAAAACAGATGTCATTGTGTTTGGTGCTCCTGACCTCTACAACCTTGGCCCTTTAAAGGCTTATAAGGAATCCTTTGCGAGGAACTTGGGAGTGATCGTTGACTAGTAGTAGTAACTTGTGACAAACACATTTGTGCAATCATTAAAACTAGCTTCTTTCATCTCTGGCTACTTGAAAACATGAAGCCATTCCTCAGTTTCAGAGACTTTGAGAGTGTTATCCATACCTTAATTTTGTCTCGACTTGACTACAGTGTTCTAGCTAGTGTCCGATTGCCTGGCACCACGCCTTGCTGAGGTACCGTTGTGCCGAGCTGAGAATTTCCGCTATTAAGGGATTACTATCACAGTTAGCTAGTGGCACGACCATTGGTCGCAAGCAGTCTTTCAGTACCAAGGGGGCCCACCCCAGTCTGATGGCGATTTTTCTGGCTAGATCCCTGGATTATTGTAATAGTCTTTATTCAGGTGTCAGTCTGTCACTTCTTAGCCAACTGCAGCTGGTCCAAAACGCTGCAGCATTGTTACTAACTGGCACTCACAAGGAAGACCACATATCCCCCATGTTAGCATCCCTACACTGGCTGCCAGTCACTTTTCTGACGGGGTTTAATATTTAATTTGTTTTTAAGGCATTTCATGGGTTGGTGCCTTCTTACCTCTGTGACCTTTTAAATTTGCACATTCCCTCTAGATCACTGAGGTCTGCTAAGCAAATGCTCCTAGCTGTCCCAAGGTCCAGATTAAAGCACAGATGAGATTGGGCTTTTGCAGTCGTTGGTCCAAAACTGTGGGACAAACTGCCCTCTCACATCAGGACCTCTCCAACATTAGATGCTTTTAATGTTCCCACTAATTTGTGTTACGTTTACTCAGATTTTCTTATTTTGTATTTCTTTTCTTAATTCTATCACTTTGTCCTATGTTTTATGTTATTTGATCATTTTAGATGTACGGCACTTTGGTCAACAGCTGTTGTTTTAAAATGTGCTATAGAAATAAACTTGACTTGAGCAAACTGTGACTGCACATATGAAACATGTACAGTGTAATATCTCATCCGGCAGGGCCACCGGGAAATCGAAAGTACCATTCCCATGCTAGACATCAGCTCAGACAGATGGTTGTGGGAGCATGAGAGTGTGAAGCTGAATATCCCTGCTAGTGTGTCTTTGCTTCTCTGGGAATGCTCCATTGACTGACTCACAGATTAATTCAATTCCCACATTGAGGACCTGTGGGCATGCATCTCTCTAGCTACAACAAACACTCCAACAGCCAAAGCTTTGTGTTTGTGTGGCTCACAGAGGTTGATGGTGTATGATATGAGATTTCTCTCTGGGAATAGTGAGTTCAGCTGACTATGCTAATGATCAGCTGTATTCAAGGATAATTAGTTTTGGCTCGTCTGGCTGGTTTCTAATGCCTGAGGATACATTTATTATTATTTTACAAATAGCAGGGGTGTTTCCCTGTAATTGGGTCAAATCTTCTGAACATCAGCAGCCCACTATCAGGGCACCTTGAGGGTACAATAGAAATCTAATGTTCTCAGTTGTAGAATTAATTATATTCTTTAAAATAATGGCATATTATATAATTATTTACTAATGATCAATAACGTTAAACTGTAGGTTGTGTTAACCTATGAGGTGAAAGCGTATATCTTCACTGACTGTATTGTACAGTATTGTAAAGTAGAAATCAATACAGAGTTCCCCAGAGGATTTGTTGTTGTTTTTATATTAAAAATCGCTTTTTCAGATTCAACTATCACCAAACTTTTTGCACATTTACACACTATTATATGTTAGAAAGATGTCAGACCAACAGCAATATGATTAAATATTCCTTTCTAGACATCTACAGTCCTGTGACAAAGGAAGTTTTCCACTGTACTCTGGTGTGCAGTCCTATAACAAATTAAGTACACCCTTACTGCTTCCATAGGAATTAAGGGGGTAAGTAGCAGCCAGCTGTTGCTAATCAGCTGCACTTGATTAAATGTGTTGACTTAAGAACAAGTCATATACTATGCCGAAGTATATGCTTATAAAGACAGGACATGAACTGGTACCATGTAATTTTCTGGTCATGCAATTTTATAGTTTGTATGTTTGAATAATAGTAAATGCAATAAATCTTGTTAATTTATCTGGTACAATTGTTTATATATTTTATCCCATTGCTCGTGTGTTTGTTTTAAGGAGGTGCACAGGGCAACAGAAAACTGCACAATTATTTTCTGCTGCCAGGTCTTTCAAAGGTCAACAAATCCCCTAGGAAATATTCTTAGTAAGAAACTTTCCCTCCTCCTGTCAACAATAATGGATTGTGTTCTTTTTTTCAGAGTAGATTTGCACCCAGGGGGGTTGTTTGACTGATGAGATAGAGATATTGCATTTCCTTTCACACTGTAATTGTTCAACAATACATGGGACAAAATTACATTTTGGCTTTGTGACTTCTGCAAAGGGCTGATTAATATTAATAAGCAAAACAGAAATTCTGATGCCAAACTTTGTATTTCTGGCTGTAATTTTTTGGCAGTAACTGCTTCATAATCTGATTTTATGTTTTAATCAATCTATTTTACAATAATAAGCAATACATTTACAGTAAATAAACTCACCCTAACATCATACTCTTGGACTCTACTAGACAAGCTTTGTACAGTATATCTCACAATCTCACAGTTCAGGTGACCCTTCTGAGCTACATGGGATAATTTGGACTTCATCAGAACATATATATATATATATATATATATATATATATATATATATATATATATATATATATATATATATATATATATATATATATATATACATACATATATACATACATATATATATATATATATATATATATATATATATATATATATATATATATATATATATATATATATATATATATATATATATATATATATATATATACACACATTTTTATTTTTTTATTTTTTATTTTTTATTTTTTTACTTTGGCTTTGGCCTTGGTAATATTTACCATACCATCATGTTCTGATGAAGTCCAAATTATCCCTTTTAAAAAACACACTTTACAGTCTTTTTTGTCATACTTTCCTGTCTTCTCATGCCTACTTCTGGATTATGTGAAGGCTTGAACTTGCGAGGGCATGCTTCCTACATGTTGGTGTTCAATTCTCCTCTATCATGCAGTGACCTGCTGAGCTGGGCATTAAATCACTTCTGTCAGCCAGACAGCTAATAGGAACCAAGGTTGGGGAACTTTGCCCGTGTGTCTGCAGTAGCGATGAAGAGCAGAAAATGCACCTTGGTAATAAGTGTTGTTTTCCTCCTTTTTCTTGCAGTCTCAGCAGAAGTGCATTGTGATCTTTGCCTTGGTGTGCTGCTTTGCTGTATTGGTGGCCTTAATTTTCTCTGCTGTGGACATTTGGGGCGAAGACGAGGACGGGATCACAGAGGAGAACTGTAGCAGGGACTGCAGGTGAAAACTACTGAACTGTAAACACACAGTTTACATTTTTTTGCCTCATCACAAGTTATGTTTTTTTTTTTTTTACTAGAATTGCTAAAAAATAAAAAACGAAAAGAAAAAAAAGAAAAGAAAAGAGGCTTGGTTTAATTTTTAATCATCTCAAATTTTAACCTCCTTTGTTAATCCTGATGACCAGACTGAGAAAACCTGCTTGCTACGTTTGATGTTCATACTATTGGTAGTTATTTGTTACTTTTGCATGTTGACCACTTTAGATTCTTGTCATAAGATCTTTGTTTTCGTTTTTTTTACCTGTAGCTCTCGTGTCTATTCTTTTTCATTACATTTCATATTAGTAAAATATCCTATTGGAAGATTAGTTTAAATTAATATAAAAAAAACTACCTTTTTCCAGGAGGATTTGAAAGTTACAGTACACACAGTATATGTTGCATCAGCAAGGGGGGTTATTTATGCACTGCAGTTTGCTATCTGCACTGCTAACAGCATTATGAGGACATATGACCTTCTGTCAAGCATAAGCCTGACAGCTGTCGAGCCCAATGTTAAAAAAAATCGGAGGGTAAATGTAACTTCTCCCATTAACCAATAGTGAATATTTCAGTCTTGGTATTTTCGTGGTTTCACTTTATTTGCATTTGGCTCACAGGCTACTTTAACTTGGTGTAAAGAGTAACATTCGTGGGCTACCAGGTGAGGTTCACTGCCTTAGAACCATGACATATTTATTTGTGAGATTCGTGAGATGTCTGCACCTAAGTAAAAAGCAGTGATAAGAAGCAGGAGTAAAACATTTGCTGAAAAAATGCAACTCTTCTGTGGCTTTGGTTGACACGATTTAAGTGCTGATAGCTTACATTTAACTTCTGTCTACAGCTGTTTGCATTAAAAGTGAGTTTACTGTTGTCTGAAGCACCAGAATGTAACAAATCTCTGTTTCCTCCCCCACTGGTGGGAAATGATGACCAGGCTGTTCTTAAAGTTACTTTAAACCGGACTTTTGAAAGTTTCTACAGTCTGTTCAGATTTTAAGATTATAAATCCCCAGACAAGTGTAAAAAAAACCCACTGCAATACATCCTTGTGGTCCAGAGTGAAAATGGCTGATCAGCAGGCATTCGGCTGATACAGCACTCCTGTTCTCCTACTCTCCACTTCCTACTGGTTCCTCTCCATTAGACTCTTATTATTCAATTTAACATTCAGCCTTGAATTACTTCCTTCTTCTCTCTTTCTTTAAGTCTGTGTCCATTTACTCTCTCCCTCCTCTACCTCAAATGAGCCTTTAACAAGCCTTTAGAGAACTCTATCAGGCATCTATCTCTTCCACTCAAGGCTGAAAGTGCAATCCCAACTTGTAAAGATAAATTGGACTCCCCTTCTTCTCTGAAGGACCCCTAAGGCTAGCGGGGAGAATGAGAGAAAAATGTGAGGCTGGGGGAATGATTGGGGGATGGTGATCCAGATGGAGGGAGATAAAGAAAAAGATATCAGGGTAGACTTGGGGTTTGAAGCTGACACATGAATAGAAGTTGTTGGCTTGGCAGGCAAATTTCAGAAATATGCGCTGTCAGACTTCTACGCGTGCGCTGTTATTTATTTCACATGAGCTTAATGGTGATGTTTTGACTGTGACATCCATCATTTACAAGATCTACAAGATGTAATTAATGATTTCATAAAGCACTCTGCTCAAAGCAAGTCCCAGTGCAAGGTAAGAAAAGTGATAAATTACTGTGTAAATGCATTGAAGGCTCTTACTGGCATTTCTTATACTGAATGTTCACACTCTGAAAATGATCTAGTGATTAACTTAAAAATGAAATTCAAGACCATTTCTACCGAACAATCAAACTGAGCCAACCAACCTCCTGTACTGTGTAGCCATTACTCTCCTGTTACTAAAAAACACCCTTTAAGCTTCCCAAATAACAACTCAGCAGCTTTTATTTGTCAGCTGTTTGTTTTGTTATGTAGATTTCCTTTTAATCTGCTTTGGCCTCCATAATGAATGATGCTAATTCTTGCATCCAAGGACCAGGACGGGATGAAATGGTAATTGCTGCCAGTGTGTGTGTCCCCACTGATGCAGATATTTGCTTCATATGTTTTCTTGGCAGTACAATCAAACACATAGTTAATGTGATTCATACCTTCTTTAACGATGATGAACATTGTAATCGAATGAAGCAGTAGTCCTCTAGGTATACAACAATATGTGTGTGTGTGCGTGTGTGTTGTTTGGTTGTTGGAGCAAAGTGGGAGCATTAATTTCCCTCTCATCTCATTGAATCCAAATGCGGGGTCTGATCCATCCCTGGTGTACATGTGTAATTGCTTCATGTCAGACAGCTAATAAGGAGGTTAGCATCGATCCATAGCTACTGTGGAATAGCAGAAAATATGTCTGGAGAACTACACTTGCCTCACCCCCAAAAACTGACACATTTATAGTATAACATAGCATATAATCTGTACTGGATATGACAGATGGATCTAACCACCACAACACTGCCCATCAGTTTGTGGCATTTTGAAACTGTTGCCATGTTATTTTATTGGAGCCAGAAGTGACCTTATTTAGATCAGAGGATGGACTGATCATTTTTCAGCAAAGCCTAGCAGGCTTGGTTATCCAAGGGCTCCAGTGTAGGAGACATGCTCCAATCCCTCGAATAGCCTAGCCTGCAGTCAAGGCGGAAACAACGCCTATTTATGTTCCACAATATCATCCATGGACATGTGGGAATAGCACTATCTGATCACATGGAGCCACTAAACAGAACATCACGGCACTCTAACAGCCTGAGCCAAACCATACCATTCAGCTCTAAAAATTACTACAGGGACTCATTCTTCCTGAAAACCATCAGGGAATGGAATGCACTACCAGAGTCCCTCGTCACTATCAAAGAGCCAGACCACTTCAAGTCACTGCTGGCTCCTGATCTAATCTCAAACTAGTACAAGTATACAAATGATAACAAAAACGTTGTAAATATGATCCAGTAGTTTAGGTTCTTTTTATTTTCGGTGTTCTATCCTAAACCAAACTGAGTTTCAACTCAAGTTCATTAGTCAACGCCTGCAAGTGCTAATACCAGCTATTCCCTATTCATCAATTAGTGGAATAAAATTGGAAGAAGTAGAAGCAAATAAGCTGTTTTAAGAAATGAGTGAGTGCATAAAAGAGGTCAACTAAACAAAGCTACACAAAAGATTTGCTTAACAAAATAACTAAACTCAAAAAAACTGACCTGCTCAAATGAGAGATAGCTCAACCTATATAGTAAATAAGTAAACCATTTTAAATGCCACAGGGGAAACCAGAGAGACAATAACTATATTTAAAACACATAAAAGAACCAGTTCCCCCATGTGATCACAACAGATGGTTAAGTTCATTTGATTGGCCTCTGCACTTAAACCAGCTCCACCCTCAGCTTCCTCTTTTACTCAAACCAGGAAGAACTGGAGCAGCAGACGGGTAACTTATAAGTCACTGACAAACCACTGTAAATCACTTATATGCACCATTATTTAAAATGTGACATGTCATAATACAGTATAATGGACAAATCAAATTTAACTCTACTATACAATTTAAGTAATTACAAAGTAATGAGATGGGAGTGTAAAACCCTACTATATTTAATTTATATAAATATAAGCAAATATTAGTGTGTTTTCAATTGTGTGGTTGTAAACAACCATCCCATAGACAAACCGACAGATAGACCAACGCAATTAAAAACATAACCTCCCTCCGCCTGGCAGTGGGTGAAGTAATAATGTTCAGCATTCTGGATCCTTAGATCTGGAAGCCACCTTCAAACAAACTTTGCTATATAGGACAGAACTTGTGGTCATGTTGCACCCTAATTTGTTTTAGAGAATTCTGACTTATCCTCATAAAGTTAGATGCAAAAAAAGTGAATATTGTCCCTATCTAACAGTTCCAAAGAAAAAATTCCTGGGTCCAGATTGCAATCCAGATCATCACCAAAATTTAATCAAGTGTTCCTTGTATCACCCCCAACAACTCCAGAAATTTTCATCAAAAATTTGGTGGGTGAGGCAATGATGGCAGGTAGTATGCACTGGGAGTTTGGATACCAAACCTCAGTCTTGCAGCTAAATTTTCTGAGTGGTCACCATTGGTATTGCATTACATAAAAGCATTAAAAAAATAATAAAATAAAAATCACTAAAATAGCTGAGTGTCACTTCCAACTGAAAAGAAGATTGGCTTTTACACGTTTCTGTTTCCCTGTGGTCTAAAAATGAGTTTCATCTGTATTCTTCCTGGGGGTGAGTTGGATCACATATATTGATGCTTAATTGGATCAGAGTGAGTGTCTACCATGACTGGTTTTTATGTTGTTAGGCCTCAGAGAAAACCTGCCTGGAAGGATCTTGGCAGATGTGGCTCAGGCAGTAGGGTTAAGGTTGAAGACCTGTTTACAGATTTCTTAGACCAAGTTCTGAAACCTTTATTTAAGCAATGCCAGTAATCCAAAAGCAGTGCCTAAACAAGGGAAGGCAAGAGGTACACCGTATGCAAAAATGCCTTTAAAGGCTTTTAAATAGACACAGGAGGTAATCAGGGATAGTGAAATCTCCAGCATAGCAGGCACAGCTGAAACCAATTAAGACAATAACAAAGGAAGTAAAACTAACGACAAGGAACCTGAGATAGAGGACTAACAATATAAAACAGAAAGTAACAGCAACAATGACTTAACAATAAAACACTAGAGAGGTTAAAAATCCTTGCGGGCATGTATGAGTGCTTGTTTGGCTGGACCTGGGTCTGGGCATTGTGTCTTGCCTCCTGGCCGCTCCTCGCTGGTCGCCGCTTCCCCCTACCCCCCCCCCCGGGGTGTGGGTGCCTTGGGGTTGCAGGGTGGGGCTGGATGTTCTGACGTGGGAGTTGACCTGCTCCCCTGGGGGTTGTGGCGCGGGGCTGCGTTGGCTTCTTTAGCGTGGGGGGGGGGGCTCTGTGGGGGTCGGGTGGTCCTCTGGTGCCCGGTGCTCTGGAGCCCTGCCATCGGCCGTTATGGGGGGCTTGCTGCCGGAGGGGGAGCTGGCTTCTCATCGCCTTGGGTTCCCTGGGGCCCTTGCTCCTCGGCTGGAGGGGGCTCCGTCTAAGGCCTCCCTCTCCCGTCTGCTGGGGTGGGGGTGCGGTTGTCTTTGGAATGAGTGGCAGCAGGTGTTCATAGGTCGTAGTGGGCTGCTGGTGGCCTGGACTTCCTGGGGCTTTCATGCTCGCCTCTAGCTTCTGGTGGGCGGAGCTATGTCATTCTGCCCTCATTGGTAAGTACATTTCATGACAGAAAATGCTCTTGTAATCACAACACAAAATGGTTGGTTTGTGTAACCATGCTTCTGCTTCTTTTCTTTTTTTTAATTTAATTTAACTTTATTTATTTTTTGTATTGCCCACACAATCTTAACTTTGCAAATTTTGACAGCATCTCTCATATTTTTTAAAGTGATGAGTTATTTGGTTTACTCACTGGTGCCTTCTTTTTTTTTTTTTTTTTTTTCTCTTCTTCTCTTTTCCCCTCTTTCTTTCTCCCCTTTTCTTTCCTAAGCCTGTCAGGTCTGATTTTGTAGATATTAAATCGAACTCAGTGTCACAATATGTTAAAATTAACACCAATAAAATAAAGGAGACACACTAACAAGAGGAGCCTATAGAGAACATATAAAGCTCATCTTGAATAGTAAATATGCTTGGCATAATAATGCATTCAGATCACTGTTCTGTTTGCAAGATCTGCCGGACATGACAGGCTTAAAAAAAAAAAAAAAAAAAAAAAGAGAGGTTAAAAATGACAAGGAACCAAATATCTACTAAAAAAAAGTCTTTAAACACTAGGAGAAATATTACCCAAGCAATTCAAAATCTAACATACAAAAACAATAGTCAGATAGAGGATCCTAAAACAAAATTCAATTATAAAAGTTCCCAAAATAACCACAAAACCCACAGACCATGAATGATGGTTAATGCAGCTATCAAGTCAGCCTAGAAAGGAACACTCAGGGTTTGTGGGTCAGTGGTTTACTAGTTTCAGTTAAAAATGTGGGGAAAAAATATATGTGGAATTTGCTGGACAATTTCTGACATGACCCAAGCCATTAAAACCCATCTGAGAGAAACACTTCAGATTTCCCTCCGGGCAGAGCTAGAAGAGGATGCAGTGAGCCACACAACACAGACGTGAAGCAGAATTATAGAAAAATATAAAGTATTGTTATCATTACTTGGATACTTGAATCAGACACACTATACTCTTTACTGTAGTGATTAACGTGGCTATGAATGCCATTTTAAATAAATTTTACAGAATAAAGAACTTCCAGTTTCACTTCCACTTTAATATTGTGTCTTCTCAGTTAAGCAATTGCAAGCAACTTGTATTTAGTTGATGTCACCACTTAGTAAGAACTAGTTTGTATGGAGTGCTGCATCTCTCATGAAAACCTTTTCAGTTCAAACTAGACTAGGTGTGAACTTTAAATGCCACTAGTGCATCTAGAGCTCAAATGCAGAACTCACCACATATGAATTGTCAAACATCAAAAACCTTAAATAGATCTTTAATAAGGGGAGAAAATCCTCTCCTAACGAAGTGGACAGCATCCAATATCTGAAACAAGCAGGCATAGACTAAAGGTGCTTAGCGCGTAAGGTAGTATTGGTAACACTGACTAGTCAGAACAACCTACAGGCCATCAGTCCAGATTATTTTCTATTACAGAGAACATCTACAGTGCTGTGAAAAAGTATTTGCCCCTTCCTGATTTCTTATGGTTTGTTTTGTTTGTTTGCTTGTTTTTTGCATATTTGTCACACTTGCACATGTTTCAAATCATCAAACAAATGTTAATATTAGACAAAGATAATCCAAGTAAACCTAATAACTGCTTGTGCCACCCTTGGTAGCAACAACTGCAATCAAGCATTTGTGATGACTGGCAATGAGTCTTTCACATGACTGTGGAGGAATTTTTGGCCCACTCGTCTTTACAGAATTGTTTTAATTCAGTCATATTGGAGGGTTTTCGAGCATGAACGGTAATGCCAAAGCATGTATATATGACTTGAGCCCGGACTTTGACTGGACTACACCAAAACCTCCTTTTTGGTATTTTCAGCCATTCAGAGGTGGCCTTGCTGGTGTGTTTCGAAACATTGTTCTGCTGCATAACCCAAATGAGCTTGAGCTTCAGGACACAAAGTGATGGCTGGATAGCCTCCTTTTCCCTGTAGAGAGCAGAAGTCATGGTTCCATCAATTACAGCAAGTCGTCCAGGTCCCAAAGCAGCAAAGCAGCCCTAGGTCTAGCAGTAATCAGGCCTGGGTATGGTTAATGACGCTGAACTCAGCTTTCTAAAAAATGTGACTAATCACAGTTAATTCATGATTTATGAAGGGGGCAATTACTTTTTCACATAGCGCCAGGAAGGTTTACATTAATAAATGAAATCCTCATTTAAAAAAGGCATTTTGTGTTTACTCTGGTTATCTTTGTCTAATATTAGACAAACATGGACATATAAACGTGTAAGAGGAAATATGTAAATGTTACAAATATGCTAAAATCTAAGAAATCAGGAAATACTTTTTAACAACGCAGTAAATAATGAGTTTAAATAAACATCGCAGGTGTGTTTACTATGACAGCAGCCCTTTAGTTGTACCTGGTGAAACTAAAATGAACATCATGCAGGGAGCAGAGCAGCAGCAGCAGCTTCTGTGATACCCATATTAATGTCCTCGCTGCTGTGCACCCACTGCTCAGGGCAGCTCGTGAGAGGGTGGATAATTTATGTCAGATGTCAGAAACTGACTCGGGCACACTGAGATTTTCAACACGCTCTTACTATAGATGTGGATCAGCAGGCACATGCTATCAAAAGCATTTGCATTTAACTGATTTTATTACATACATTATGTTGACATGCGATTTATGTTTTTCGCTTCCGCTGTATCTTTAACATGTAAATTTGTCTCAGCTCTGGCAGCTCAGTAATGGTGCCAAATGTGTCCTTATGTTCAGCCCTTGTAGAATAAGGGAAAGCATAACTTCAAGAGAATAAATTTTAGTGACCTAACTGCTCTCGCTTACAGCACTGTGAAGATGGAAATCCATTATCATTCAGACATCCTCTTACTTCTTTCTGTGTCACTGCCTTGTGTACGCACACACTTTGAAGTTTACACCACTTAGGTATTGGAGCCTTGAGCTGAATCACACTCACGAGTGCACAGATGGGTAACAAAGGAGGGATCCAGGCACGGACAACACAGACTGCATAAATCAATGAATCCTCCGCCGAAAAAAAACAACTGCTGCCTCCCTGCTTCCTTCTCTTTTAATACCAAAGCCTGCCTGGCTGGTTAAACTGGTCAGAGTCACTGTTCGTCATATCTCACGGTCACTAAAGTCGACTGATAGGATTCCTTTCAGAATGAGATTACCCCTGCTCTTCTTCAATCTGCTCTCCATCCATCCTTGTTTTCCTCATTGTGAAGTGTTTACTGCAGCTGTCCTAGTTTTTGCTGTCAATTTAGAACAAAGAGGGATACTCCATTGTATGCTGTGTGGTGTAAAGCTCTATAATTTAATCGCAGTTCCCTATATTGGTTTCTTTGTACCTTTTTTATTTCACTCACTCTCAGTGTTGAGTCCTTGAGCTCTGTGACTGCCAGATCACAGAAAATGTTTTAAATTAAATCCCTCAGAATCAAATCAGCCAGTGCCACTTGTGTTGCTCTGCTTTACAAAAGATATTGATGTTTTTTTTTCCCACTGTGGGAAATGTTATGATCATAGAGAGAATGAATCCTACAGTTTGACCTGTGGCAACTTTCCAAAACCCTGACTTTGCTTTATTTTAGCCAGGAATACATTTTCAAGCTGTGAACTGGAAACTAGCCTCACAGCATGATGCCACTACATTATCACCTGCAGCTCATACTCCCACCAGTGTGCCCTTGAGTCAAGCTCTTGAGCTGTCTTTTTTTTTTTTCGCTGACCCTAAGCTCTGACTATTCTATGTGCAGCCAGACATTTGAAAAACAAAAAGGTTAAATTAGACTTTAGTAGAACAAATGGTCCCAAATGGACAGGGAAAAGATAATTGGCTTCAAAACAATGTGATGAAAGCTTTTGTCTATTACAGTCCAAAATAAAACCAATTATAAAAATTCACTTTCAGAATATTATCACTCCTGTGTCAAAACCTAATTTTATCAGGTGGCTAAGAGGAACAGTCAAATAGTCACCTAAAAAAGCACTGTACACAGTTACAAAAGCTAGCCTTCAATTTACACTAATCAAATTGAAGGCTAGGGGTTTTTCTAAACCTCAAGCATGGAGGTGGAAACATTTATGCTTTGGGACTGTTTTTCTGCTAATGGTAAAGGACAACTTCACCACATTTATGGGCTAATGGGTAGGGCCATGAACTGTAAAATCTTGGGAAAAAAATTCCTTCCTTCAGTCAGAACACTGAAGATGGGTCTTCCAGCATGACAATGACCCAAAAGATACCACCAAGTCAACAAAGGTGTGGCTAAAAAAAGAAGCACGTTAAGACCCTTGAGTGGCATAGCCGGTCTCCAGATTTGTGGAGGGAGCTGAAGCTTCAAGTTGCCAAGCAGCGGCCAGGAAACCTGAAGGATTTAGAGTGTTTCTGTAAAGAGGAGTGGGCCAAAATCCCTCCTGAGATGAGTGAAAATCTGGTGACCAACTTCAAGAATTGTCTTACTGCTGTGCTTGCCAGCAAAGGTTTTTCCAACCAAGTACTAAGTCATGTTTTGCTTGGGGATCGAATATTTATTTCCCTCACTGACATGCAAATTAGTGTATAAATTTTATGTAATGTGTTTTTTTCTGGATTTTTAGTTGATGTACCGCCTCTCTGGATTCAAATGAAACTACCATAAAAATTAGAGACTGTTCATTTCGTTGTTAGTGAGCAAACCTACAAATTCAACAGGGGATCAAATTATTATTTCCCGCACTGTATTACCAAATTCTATATGCATCGTAAAAAGAGTTGCAAAAGCAAGAAGAACCTGAAGAAGCGTGAATAGTTACAGAATGCCATTGTGACCACAGCCTTTTAGCAGATGTGTAAATATGCAGTTATCAGATTTATATAATCGTGTCAGCCAATGAGAACTAGTTCTGTTGTACCCAGTCTGTAATGTAATGAAGGATATGATATATTGCAAAATCCTGTTTTCACTTTTCATTTAAGCTAATGTTGATGAGCTAATTTATACTTAATAGGCTGCATCACCTTCACAATAAGGCTCAGATGTGTTTCGCAGCCCCATACAAATTTTTTGTGTTAGAATTGCTCCAAAACAGCAGCCTTTATTATCACACATTCTTTTTGAGTTTTTGAGTCATCTGTATCCTGGTTTAAATCATTCTCCTCCACTCTAATACCCCTGTTCCACCAGTGCCAGAACCAAATCTAGAGCCGATCACATGCATTTCAACCCAAAACACACCTGGTAGCTGTGATTAAAAGATTGTGCCATCATCACCACAAAATTGCAGGGCCAACCACTGACAGTTGCTATGGGAAAGGTTACCATAAATAATTCACCAGTGATTGGCACATGGTAACACTGTGTAACAATCAGTTTTCAAACCTAATAAAATGTTGACTGGTTATCAAAAGGCAGCAGTGCAGAACTGACTTTGCAGCAATACCTAACTGAACCAAGTAAGCTACATAACA
>JAMQGT020005677.1:0-15580 GCA_024447675.2 Pterophyllum scalare
TAAAATAGCTTGTTCTGAAAATCTTTTGCTGCAAACATCACAACTATATGGTTTCTCTCCTGTGTGGATTCTGATGTGCGTCTTAAGATTTCGATTACAATTAAAACTTTGCCACAAACTTCACAAACAAAGGGTTTCTCTCCTGTGTGGACTCTCATATGTCTCTTAAAATGGTTTCTTTGCCTAAATTTTTTACCACAAACATTACAGGTGAAAGGTTTCAAACCTGTATGGACTGCTTTGTGTCTCTTTAAATCACCTAGTTGTGCAAATCTTTTACTACAATCACTGCAACCAAAAGGTTTCTCTCCTGTATGAATTCTCATGTGTCTATCAATGGTATACTGATGTCTAAAGTTTTTTCCACAAACATTACAACTATACGGTTTCTCTCCAGTGTGGATTCTCATGTGTGCCTTAAGATTTCTCTTGCTGTTAAATTTTTGGCCACAGAGGTCACAGTTAACTGGTTTCTCTTCTACCTGTGACTCTACATTTTGCTTTTTTCTTAGAACATTTCCTCTTAACCAAACCGTTTGAAGCCTTTTTTGCTAAATGACGTGCCAGATGTCTCTGAAGAGATTGCTTATAAACAAAATGTTTATCACATTCAGTGCAAGTAAATCTCTTCCTGGTAGCATTACGCTCCACATTGCTATCTATGCCTGACTCAAGTGGTTTCCTCTTCTTCAAGCGCTTGTGACTGTCTTCATGCTTAGGTCCACGATCTGACACAGGCTCCTGCCATACATCATCATCATCAATACTGACATCAATCTCATAGGAGTCTGAAACCATTTCATCAGTTTTGGGTTGTAAATTAATATTTGAATCTAGGTTCCTGGCTGCTTCTGGTCTTCTACAGTCATCAGTTTCTGTTTTTATGCGTTTGGCCAAGGTGCTGGTTGGAGGCTCTTCCTCTCTGTTGTTTCCAGATAACTTCTGATGAAGCTCTGAAGACTGAGGTTTCTCTTCATCATCTTCACTTTTAACAGATTCCTGCCAATCATCATCAATACTGATTTCAGTCTCATAAGCATCTAAAGGCTTTTGAGCAGCACTTGATTGTGAGTGGCTATATAGATCTGGTTTGCAGGATGATTCTGGTCCTTCATGGTCCTCTCCCTCAGCTTCTGTTTTTATCCGTTTAGCTGAGCTGTTGTTTTCAGATGACCTCTGCTGAAGCTGTGAGAACTTTGGCTTTTCTTCATCATCTTCAGTTTTCACAGGAACAGCAGTGATTAGGACATTGGTTATATCCTGCCCATTATGCTGCTCTCCCTCCTGACTGGCCAACAGTTCCTCCTGTTCCACCTTTATGTGGATGAGATCTGGATCCTGCTGGTCCTGACTTGGGCTCCAGGAAACCTCTCCTTCAATCTGCAACATCTGGATATCTGCAGGGTGTCCAGATGTTGCGGTTGTAGCTGAAACACACATAAATTATTGACAAGTAAATGGACTAGTTCTTATATAGAACTTTTCTATGATAGCTGAGCACTCAAAGCGCTTTATACAACACATTTGCATTTAACCATTCACACACGCACTGTTTTCTAGTTAAGATTCACATACATATTCATACTCCGATGGTTGCATCAGAGAGCAACCTGGGGTTCAGTATCTTGCCCAAGGATACTTTGGCATGCAGACTGAGTAGCCAGGAATCGAACCACCAACCTTCCGGTTAGTAGACGACCTGCTCTACCTCCTGAACCCCAGTCACCCAAGTATGACTTTGTGTACTTTGTGTAAAAATCCTGTAGTTTTTTTTTTTCTTACTTTATTTATTTTTTACTATTATGATTACTACTATGATTATTAGATTTTTTTTCTTTATTAAATCCTAGTGTGTTCCCTGGGTCATTTGGGGTGGGTGGGGGTGATCTATAGCCAATTTGCATGATTAGAGACTAAAGCAGCAATCATGGCGAATAAAATATTTCCAGAAGAGAAAACTTATGAAAATGCATCCATTCATCTTCTTCCACTTATCCAGTTCAGGATCTTGGAGGAGATGGCAGAGTGAGAGGTGGGGTACAGCCAGGACAGTTCACCAGTCTGTCACAGGGCAACCATTTGTGCTCAGATACACTGCTATGGGCAATTTAGAATCACCAGTTAACCTAACCCCACTATCTGCATGTCTTTGGACTGTGGGAGGAAGCCAGAGCACCTACAGAGAACCCACACAGACATGGGTAGAACATGCAAACTCCACACAGACAGGTCAGATGGTGGATTTGAACCCAAAACCTTCTTGCTGTGAAGCAACAGTAATAACCACTGCACTGCCCAATTTATGAAAATTCTTTTGTGAAAAAAGTTATTTATCCAAGTCTATGAGTGACATGTTAAGTAATTGTATATCACAGACAACCTGTGCCACTTGCCTAGACCTCTTGTGACTTGTGTCTGAACCAGCTGCGATGTGGGCGGTGCAGATATGGCGGAAACCAATCCGACATCTCTGGTTTCATCTGGTTGAAGACTCTTATTTCCTGTGTGGATGCTCATGTGTCTCTTTAAAATTCCTGGTTGTGAAAAGCTTTTATTGCAAACATCACAGCTGAATGGTCTTTCTCCTGTGTGGACTCTCATGTGCGTTTTAAGATTTCTCTTACAGTTGAATCTTTTACAACAAACATCACAAAGAAATGGCTTCTCTCCTGTGTGGACTCTCATGTGTCTCTTGAAATGAATCCTCTGCCTAAATTTCTTATCACAAATGCTACAGGTGAAAGGTTTCTCTCCTGTGTGGACATTCTGGTGTCTCTTCAGAGACCCTGGATGTGAAAATCTTTTATTACAAACATCACAGCCAAATGGCTGCTCTCCTGTGTGGACTCTCATGTGTCTGTTTAGATTATACTGATTTCTAAAACTTTGTTCACAAATGTCACAAGTGAATGGTTTCTCTCCTGTGTGAACTCTAATGTGCGTCTTAAGATTTGAGTCTCTCTTAAATTTTTGTCCACAAAAATCACAGCTAAATGGTTTCTCTTCTGTGTTTTCTGTCATCTGCACATCTGCACTGTCGCTGTCTTCAGGTCCAGAATCAGATAAAGCCTCCTGCCAATCATCATCAATACTGACTTCAGTCTCATAAGGGTCTGAAGGCTTTCCAACAGTACTTGGATGTAAATGACTGTAAAGATCTTGGTTACTGGTTGATTCTGGTCCTTGATGGTCCCCTCCATCAGCTTCTGTTTTTATCTGTTTGGCTGAGGTGCTAGTTTTAGGCTCTGCCTCCCTTCTGTCTTCAGTTGGCCTTCGGTGAAGCTGTGAGAACAGAGGTTTCTCATTATCATCCACAATGTTTACAGCAGTGATTACGACCTTGGTAATTTCAGTCTCCTCAATCCCATTAAGCTGGTCTCCCTCCTGACTGGTCAAGAGCTCCTCCTGTTCCTCATTTATGTGGAGGAGGTCTGAGCCCTGCTGGTCCAGACTGGGGATGCAGGGAACTTCATCTTCAATCTGCGGGACATCTGCAGGAACCATTGAAACAAATGTATGTACAATGTACATTATGTACAACTGTGACTTTGTGTATTCACACAGACCCATGCCAAACTTTTATTATTTGGGGTCAAGCAGCAAGGCTGCAGGCACCCACAGTGATTTATTATTATTATTTTTCATCATCAACTTTATTCCTTTCCAACAAGAGTCTACGGCAGCCCTGAAAACTGCTGGGTCAAAAGTTGTATATTTGGCACACTTCCTCAGGACAGTCTCATTATCATTTTCACCAAGTTATGTGCCACTACTGTGAGCACTTTAGCGCCAACTTTGGGACAAATTTGGACTTCCGTTTGTGACTAAAACTTTTGAGTCGTGTAGCCGATTTTCAAAATCCAGGTACCGTTGGAATCCTCAGATCTAGCCAAGTTCAACACAACTTATTTTCCACCATATTTGATTTTCTGACATATTGGATTTTATGGAAATCCTTTAAAGTTTTCACAGGTCACAAAGTTTGTCCAGTATTCACCAAAATTGACTTGGATCATCTTCAGTCCAAGCCTCACAAACGTTATCAGATGGATTTGTGATTTTTCTGAAGCACTTGCCCATCAGAGCCAATCACAATTGGTGGCAAAGTCGCCAAACAGGACATGAGCGCATATCTTGGCAATGCTCTGGCCTATCAAAACCAAACTTGGTATGCAGACTTGGGACCCCTTCAAAAGGAAGCACAATACATTGGGTGACATTTGATCTTTAGGGGGCACTATAATTAGTAAAAATGTGTAAACATTTGTGTGTCAGCTGATACTGTCAGAGGTCCCGAGCCTCATAAGTGTCTTGATGCTGACTGTATTGACAGAGCCACCATATTGGATTTTTTACAAAGTGAAAATAATTACTCACAGGTTGCAAATTTTGTCCGATTTTTGCAAAACTTGCTATATATGATATTCAGAGCAAGCCTCACAAAAGTTATCACATTTCATTTTGGTTTGCAGAAGCATTTGTCCACAACAATTAATCGAATTTGATGGCAAAGCCACCAAAAAGGAAGTGAGTTTGTAGCTTGGCAATGCTTTGCCCTATCAAGACCAAATTTCCCAGTAGTCTTTTGGACCCCTCCCTGAGGAAGCATGAATTTGGTGTCATTACATCTTTGGGAGGCACTGCTGCCACATCTCACCAATGGCCCCCCTCATTGCTGCCTGCAGCTACAATTTAAAAAGACTTTACAAAAAACATTTTTAATTCAGTTTTGATTCCAATTTTGAAAAATTGTGAAACAAGTTGATCATGGGGAATTCTTACAGCCACAGGCACAGTGCTGGTTAGATCCCGACTGATACAGAATTTTTAAGACTGATACAAACATTTGGTAATTTAAAAAGTTCTGATATTCTGATATATTGGTCCATATTTTATTTTCTTTCAGAGATACAAAACACAGATAGATTTGTAGTCATTTATTTACTTCTTCATGCTCAGATCAGATGGTTGTTGTGTTGGTGGCGTTCCAAACATATGTGCTGCCAGTAGACAAACTGCAGAGAGCCCTCTGGTGGGAGGAAGGGTGTCTTTACTTTTTAAATTTGCATTTATCAGCTATTGTCAATGCTGATAGCAACAGACTGCAAACAGATTATATCAGAAGATAATACTGGCCTCTGATAAATCGGCCAAGCTCTAATGTTGATCATGTGGTCTCACTTTGTGAATTACATTTAAAAAGAGACTTTGAACCACTGAAAAAAATCTAGTCTTTGTGAAGAACATATAACTAAAAAAAAATCTTTATTTCTTAAACACGCTAAACATATCAATAAAGCTACAGTTAAGTATAAGTATAAATTATTAATTATCACTTTATTGTCTATTTAAGCCTAATTAACTTTCCATTCAGTTTATTAATCATAGTTGTTATAGTGTCATGCCAAGTTAATATGCTGTTGCTTACCCAGACCTCTTGTGGCTTTTGCCAACTTAGGCCTGAACCCTGCGTGGTCATCAGGATGAGGCCTTTTTATTCGAGGCATCTCCACTGCAGAGCCACTCACAGCTGTCTGAAAGTACAAGTGTCAATAATAGGTCAGAATTGCTTATTCAGTATAGCAACTGAGAAACTTGAGTGCATGTGCAGATGAGTCGTTACTTGCGTAAGAAACAATGATTTTAAAACATGTGCTAGTACCATAAATGGGAATATTTCAAGTGCACAAAAAACTGTTTATGTTCAAGTGTTCAAAATGTAAAATGAGATTTGTAAATGTCTAAATACAGTAACGTATGGATTTATTGTATTTTTCTGTAACAATTTAAAATCTCAATTTTCATTAACAAGTTGTCCACTGCATTGATTAGAGCTGCCTCTCTTAATCTCCTGTTGTCTATTAAGTTTCAAAAAAACCACACACACACACACACACAAACCAGGACCTGTATTCACAAAGTTTCCTAGACAAAGAAACAGTCCTGATGCTTTTGGTTTTGATCCTTAATAGTTATAGTTATCTTTAATAAGCTCAGGTTTACCTGTCCTCTCTTACTGTTTTAGTTTCCTAGTCTCCTGTTCTGTGTGCATTGTGTTTAGGTTTATGTCTTGTGTTTCCCTCCCAGCTGTTTCCCATTGTCTCCTTACAGGTGTTTATATATTGTCTCAGTTTTCCTGTGTCCTTTGTCATGACGTGGGCATTAGTTCTCTCTCTGGGTGTCTTGTATTCTTGTGTCAGGTTTCTTAGTTTCTAGCTCCTAGTTTCAAGTTTCTCAGCAACTAAAGCTATTTTTCAAGTTTCACATCCTGTCTTCTGAGTCCTGCGTTGGGGCCCAATTCCACCTGCCACAGCAGTTACGTGACACGTTCCCTTAAAGACTAAACCTCCATAAAAAGATTAAATAATATATATACAGTATATTCTCAGCTTTTAAGAGAGCTCCTAAGGTGAAAAATTATGGATTTAAAAGCATTCTCTAAACTGTGACTGACAATAAGTTAATGAAACAGATTTGTGCAGAGAGAATGTTTGTTGTGAGTGTCATAAGTCTTACATAATCATAAATCAGATACTTTTCTAGCAGAAAACCGATGAAGAACAGGTACAGATCAGTGCCTAAAAATTCATCAAAATGTAGGACACGAACTGCCATTTCCCCAAGTAAACCACACCCATGCTCTCCAGAAACACTCGAGCAGCATGCCAATGAGCCTTCTTCCATCCTGGGTGACATCTTCAAGTCAGGGGTTTCAAACATATGACCAAAGGGACCAATCTGACTCAATGGACCACTTTGCAAAATGTAGAAATTATCCTGAAATCTTTAGTTTTTCAATAAAATGCACCTCAAGATGAGATTAAGTTACGCAAACACTACTAAACAGGAGTTAAATGTATAAAATTTAAGCATTTCCAGGTCTCAGCTAGTTGTTCAAATCATACAGAATGAAAGTACCAGAGCTATTTAGTTGTATACCTAAGGCATATCTTCTATAAATAAATGAGTGATTAACCATCAAAGATTTTAGATGAAAAGAAAGGCAGATTATTATACAGCTGTTTCATTGGTCCGGCCCACGTGAGATCAAATCTGTGTGTCTGTGGCTGGAGAACTGAAATGAGTTTCACCCCCTCAGCTGCTCTCTCCACAGGGGTTTCAATAACTAATAAGCAACACGCATAAAGATGAAGATTTCCAGCAGAACTGTAAATTGTGTAGTTTACTGGCCATTATAGATATTACATTTAACAAACACAGAAACATGCCAAATCACTACTTGGCAGTCGATCACTTTTTGGTATGTGATATACATCTTATTTTTTCATTTATACAGCACAGATGGGCCAGATTGCAGCCTCAGATTCTCAGCAGAGGCCCCTCTGACAGCTCCACAGAAGCTGGCTGAAAAGCCAAGGCTCTCCTTTGAATGCCTCCTGTCAGTCTCAGCTTTCAGGGGTTTGTTTATGGCCTCTCTGATCGCTCTCTGCTGGGATAGATCTTCTGCTACAGCACTTTGTAAAAGATGCTACATAAACAAAGTGTGACTGGCTGAGGTGACCTAGGAATATGTGATGAAACCCTGAACCTTCACTCTGCAACAAACGGCAGCTTATCTGAACCGCTCTGATGGTGCCTCCTGCCTACAGATAATGACCATAAATCCGAAATGTGGTCCATAAATGTAACATGGTTGCTGTTAGGTAAATGTCTCGCCCTGGTAACGCTATCAGACAACAGAATCATTTAGCAGGAAGCACCGTTTACCTGTCCGGCGGAAAACACCTGGCGCTGCTCAGCGCGCTTCCTCTCCGAGGCTTCGCTCCTTTAGTTTACGATCCTGCGTTTGACGTAATTTAACTTCTGAAACTTCTGCAACACAAAATGCGTGACACGAAAAAAGCGAAACACAACAAGGCCAGTCAGTCCCACCTTTGTTTTGTTCCCTCTCGCAACACAGAGCACCCAATAGAACGTTCCTAGATCCCCTTAATTCCGCACGGAAGCGTAATATTTCATTCATATCGGAAATTCTGAGACGATTTTTAATTTTAAAAGCAATAAAATATATATCTGCTCTGTTTTTCTTGGAATTTCTGATATAATTATCTCATAATTTAGAAAAATGAGACAATGTTTTTCTGCATTATGCTTCTATACCGTTAAATACAGTTCAAATAAAAAAGAAAAAAGAAAAAACAAAGAAAATATCCTCTTTGCTAGTACCGGATGTGACCCCTTTTGTCTTCAGAGCTGTTTCTTCTTCATGGCACAGATTCAATAAGGTGCTGGAAACATTCTTTACAGATTTTGATCCATATTTACAAGACAGCATCACAGCTGCTGCAGATATGTCAGCTGTATCCATGATGTGAATCTCCTGTTCCACCACATCCCAAAGGTGCTCTGCTGGACTGAGATCTGGTGGCTGTGCAGCCCATTTAAGTACAGTGAGCACTCATCATGTTCAAGAAACCAGTTAGAGATAATTTGTAATATGGAGCATTATCCTGCTGGAAGCAACCATCAAAAGACCGGCACACTGCAGATGGACATGGTCAGCAACAATACTCAGGTAGGCTGTGAAGTTTAAACGATTGTCAGTTGGTACTGAGGGGCCCAAAGTGTGGCAAGGAAATATCCCCCACACCATCACACCAGCAGCATCCTGAGCTGTTAATATAAGGCAGGATGAATCCAAGCTTTCTGACCCAACAGAGCAGAAACTGAGATGCATCAGACCAGGCAATGTTTGGTTTTTTCCAGTTCTTTATTGTTCAACTCTGGTGAGCCCATGTGAATTGGAACCTCAGTCTCATGTTCAGCGCTGACAGTATGTGGCACCCAGTATGTGATCTTCTGCTGCTGTATCCCATCTAACTTCAAGAACTTCAAAGTTTGGCACGTTACATGTTCAGAGATGCTCATCTGCATATCTTGGTTATCTGAGTTATGGTTACCTTGAGTCTGGTCATTCTCCTCTGACCTCTGACATTAAAAGGCATTTTCTCCCAGTGAACTCACTGGATATTTTCTCTTCTCTTGATAATTCTCTGTAAACCCTAAAGATGATTGTGTAGGGAAACCCCAGCTGATCAGCAGTTTCAGAAATACTCAGACCAGCCCGTCTGGCACCAACAAGCATTCAAAGTAATTTAAGTCACCTTTTTTCTCTCGGTTTGAAGTTCTGCAAGTCATCTGATTACATATCTGTTTTAACAAGCAGTTGAACAGGTGTCCCTCAAAAAGTGGCCGCTGATTGTATATATAATACAATATACGTTTGCTGGCAAAAGAAACACTTGGATTATGGTTCTAATGGTCAGTTAAGAAGCTTTTTAAAATGAGTTTAAAGGAATTAGCTCAGTAATCGGTTCTAACAGAATTAGCAGCAGGCAGCAGGAAGTCTCCAGACCTGAGTGTAACAGAAATTAGACCTGAGCGCATTTTTGATGTAAATGGTATTGATATTGTAGCAGCTACTTGCTAAAAAAATCCATAATAAAAAAGCTGCCATTTCTCACATTTCATTTTCTTGACATTAGCTGGCATGACCTGTTCATTATACTATGCCAGCCACTTGGTTATGCCCTGCCTGCTAGCATCTTGCACCCTGCTGTTACGTGCTGGATTGTCTCAGAGGCATCTCTGCACAGCCTACACCTGGGGTCTTGTCTTGTGTGGCAGACCCCACCTTCTATCAATCTTGTGCTCAGAGCTTGTTCCTGTGCTGCTATTAGTGCCTCAGCACCATCAGTCCACCTTTGTCCAGCCATGGGTAGGATTTTTCAATATCAGCCACTTCTTCTGTCTACTGGTGGTACACGGTGTGCAGGAGCCTGTCCTTCCATGATGGTTCTTGTACTTTCTCCTTTTCTTTCTTGGGTTTCTGCTGCCTGAGGTATTCACTAAGCACTTGATCATTTGTGGCCAACTGCTGGATAATGTAGTGGTAACGTTAGCATCTTTGGAACAATAGGCCAGAGGTCTAAATCCCAGCCAGGGCATGCATCCAGGAAGGGTCCCCAGGCTAGACCCCCTATGCTATCCAAGCCTACCTTGGACTGTGAGTGAGAGATATATGATTGCTCCATTTTTTAGTTTATATGAAAATTTTTACATCTATAAGCCCAAAATAAATAATCTAAATGGGAACAATTGATGCCAATGCCCTCAATTGTGTAATCAAAGTGTGCTGAAAATGCAGTTTTTGGTGACACTGACAGGTTCAACACATGCACCACCCTCTTTACTCAACAGGTTTGGCTCCATACAACTCTGAATAGCTGAAATAAAATAAATACTGTGAGGCTCCAAAGTATCTTTTATATTATTTAATGAATATTAGCAAAGGGATCTGAGACAGACCAAATAAGGTCTGAGAACAAAGAAAGGGCAACCCTCAGTGTTTAAAGCTTGGTTATCACACTACACACAATGTCTGCAGTTCATCAATGACAAAACAAGGTTTACTCAAACATACCACAGAAGAATCTACTCATTCTCCCTAAAAGTTCAAACAGTCCATGTTTCACAGCTCCAGGTGCAAATTCCTGTGTACTGCAAGAGAGTGCACACACAAGTCAGATGACAGTTACACAAACAAAGAAGACTATTACATGTAAGCAAATTATATATGTAGACATACAACAATGATCGTGTCTCATACTGCTACAGGAGTGTTTAATGTGTTTATATAGCTGTTATATTATTCAAGTGACAATGTTAATAAAGTAAGTGCAGAGATGTTAGCAATTCCATGCAAATGTTTACCTTCAACTGCATGCAACCATATTTCTGTATTTCACATTTTAAGTCACTTTTCTACATTTCTGAGGCAGTCAGTGATTACTTTGCATCACATTTTACTTTGTGTGCTTAATATATATAAAAAAAAAGTCCCTCAATGCACTCGACTGTGGATCTCAATCCTGTACACTTGTGTTTCACAGCTTTTGCTTTCACAAAGTGTCTCCAAACATTCTTACACTTCAAATCATCACACTAAGTGCTCATCTAGTTAAATTTAAGATATAATTCCTCCTTGTGAAGATCACCCAAAATATGTTCTATCTCCTTTAAATTGAGAGCTGCATAAATCAAAGTGATAGGTGCCATCTTTTCTAACCAAACCAAGTAGAAAGTTTTCCAACTACTTATTAAAAGTAAATCTTTTCTGGACATCTCAAAGCTTTCTACAATGAAACATGACTGGGCGCGCCCACACTGGTGAGAGATCAGGCGAGGCAAATCTCACATTGTTCTGTTACAGAGTGATTCAACATTAACTTTAATGTTAATCAAATTACTTTGGCATTACTACTGCTGAGAAATAACAGTCTTATGGTGTGTCTTGTACCTTTCCTGAACACGGCTGTCCTCCACTCTTCCACTGGCCTGAGCTGACACTACGATCCAGGTCTGAGTACACTTCTATTCTAAATATCTCAGCTTGGCTCTCTTGTACTCGCGCTCTCTCTCTAGCTCTCTATCCGGGACCATATTCATAAGCTGTGACAACGTTCTCTCACATTGATTATAGATATTTTAATTACTTAAAGTGCTGGAGTTCCATGTTTTGGCATAGTTAGCAATCACTTTACATAAGCACTGTGCCCAGGCCCTCTGAAAGAGGTACACTTAGCTGTGTAATGATTACACTAGTCAAACCAACTGGATTTGGGGGACAAAATGTGACCAGACACAATATGAAAGTGTGTGTAACCTCTTAGTATAGTCATGTTTACATCTATGGCCAGTGGTTTCCAGTCCAATTTAATGCAGGCTCTGGCCCCAGGAAAACTTTCTACTGCAGTCGCTTAAACTTAAGGTTGTCAGAAATCACTGAAAATAAATACTTTAGGTATTTTCAGATCAGTTCTGTTGCAGTTTTACTACAAAATAATGTAACATATTTAAGATATGTAACAAATGATATGATATGATTATTACAACATAATAACTGTCATGAAAGTAAATAAAGATTTTGTCAAGGTTAAATTTTTGGATTTAAAAAAAAAACAATCAAGCAAAGAGCTATTCTTTTGTGATTTAATGATATAAGTAAATGTGTTACTAATGTTGCACCTAGTCATCAGAATACTTTCATTAACCCTTTAACGCTGGGGCATCGATGCCGATACAGGCAGGTAACAGACCTGCCTTTAACAGCCTGTAACCCAGAGTGTATCACCGTCAAAATATCTGATCACACATTTTCACGCAATGGTTTGTGGGAGGGTGGGATTTCATGTGTCTCTGCAGACCACAACAAAACAGTTTTCCTCCAGTGTGTCTTGAAAAATTTCTTACAGTTAAATCTCTCACCAGAAACACCATAGCTACATGTTTCTTTGTTTTATGTGTGGATACTCTTGTGCCTTTTTAGATCCTCTAGTCGTGAATATTTTTTATTACAAATATCACAACCAAATGGTTTCGCTCCTGTGTGAACCACCATGTGTCGCTTCAAAATTCCTAGTTGTGAAAACTGATTACCGCAAACATCACAAACAAATGGTTTCTCGCCTGTGTGGACTCTCAAGTGTGTGTCAAGATTTCGCTTGCAGTTAAATCTTCTACTGCAAACATCGCAACCAAATGGTCTCTCTGCTGTGTGAACTTTCATGTGTCTCCTTAAAATCCCCATCTGTGAAAATCTTTTACTACAAACATCACATCCAAATGGTTTCTCACCTGTATGGACTCTAGTATGCATCTCAAGATTTCTCTTAGTGTTAAATCTTTTACCACAAACATCACAACCAAATGGCCTCTCTCCTGAATGAATGTTCATGTGCCTCTCAAAATACTTTTTCTGGGTAAAATTTATACCACAAATACTACAGTTAAATGGTTTGTCTCCTGCATGCACAGTCTCATGTCTTTTCAGATCACCTAGTTGTGAAAATCTTTTATGACACACCCCACAACCAAACGGCTTCTCTCCTGTATGGAGTGTTTTGTGCATTTTCAGATTTCCCTCTTGGTGAAATCTTTTGCCACAAAAATCACAACCAAATGGTTTCTCTCCTGTGTGCAGTCTCTTGTGCATCTTCAGATTTCCCTCTTGGTTAAATCTTTTGCCACAGAAATCACAACTAAACGGTTTCTCTCCTGTGTGGATTCTCATGTGTGTCTTGAAATTTAAACTCTGTGTAAATCTTTTACCACAAACACTGCAAGTGAAAAGCTTCTCTCCTGTATGGATTCTCATGTGTGTCTTAAGATAATACTGATCTCTAAATTTTTTTTCACAAACATCACAGCTAAATGGTTTCTCTCCCGTGTGACCTCTCATGTGTCTATTAAAATTATACAGATCTCTAAATCTTTTTTTACAAATATCACAGCCAAATGGTTTCTCTCCTGTAAGGCCCATCTGTGAATCTGCATTCTGCTTCGCCCTAAAACATTTCTTACTAACCAGACAGTTGGTTGACCTTTCTACTGTCTGACTTGTCATATCACCTTTTATACCTGACTCATTAGTGCTGCTCTCCTTACAGCCGCTGTCACTGTCTTCTGTTTCAAGTTCAGAATCTGAATGTTCCTGCCAATCATCGTCATTGCCCTCCTCATCATCATCAATACTGACTTCAGTTTCATAAGAGTCTGAAGCCTTTCCATCAGTACTCGGTTGTAAATAACTGTTCAGATGTGGAGTCCAAGCTGGTTCTGATCCTTCACAATCCTCTCGATATTTTTCTGTTTTTATCTGCTTAGGTGAGCTGCTGGTTAGAGTGTCTGCCTCTCTGTTGTCATCAGTTGGACTCTGATGAAGCTGTGAAAGCTGAGGTTTCTCTTCATCATCTTCACTCTTTACGGAAACAGCAGTGAATGGGAACCTGGTGATATCATCATCCTCCGGCCTATTAAGCTGCTCTCCCTCATGATCAGGTAAGTGTTCCTCCTGTTCCTCCTTAATGTGGAGGAGGTCTGGGTCCAGACTTGAGCTCCAAGGAAACTCTTCTTTAATCACCAAGATCTGCTGGACATCTGCAGGCAACAATAAACACACATGCACATCATGAATAACTGTGACTAAGACCTCTTATTAATATTTAAAGTGTTGTAAATATATTTTTGAGGCCATTTCTTGGAAACTGAGAAAACAAAGAAACTAATAAATATAGAGATGAGTAGAAGTCTTTGGTGAGCTCAATCAATTTAGATTCACTATTGAAAACAATGCTGTAATGTGATACTATCTCCCTATGGTTTTATCAAAACTAAGATTTTGACTTTAAGGGTTTTAAAAAAAACAAAAATATGTAGACCAAGTATTTAGATCTTCTCTCAAGAGACCTTCGCACTTCATTTATTAGCCTTTATATGGTGTAAAAAAAACAAAAAAAAAAAAAATTTTGAATTATGAAGGTAGTGCTAGAAAAAGCCATGAGACCAGAAATCTTGTAATAAATGTGTAGGGGAGATTTGACCAGGATACAAGGAAAAAAATATGAGAGAATTAAGAGCTCTGAGTCTTATCAGAAGTTCTGTTCAACAAGCTACTCAAGATTTATTTGCAGCTACCCACTGCAGGTACAAACACAAGTCTAGCAGCAACTTGTTCAGAACACACTAAAAAAAAAAGACCCGCTGTATGTATATGAATTGTAAATATAATGTGTAAAGCATCTTGAAGTCAATGTTTGTTTTGAGCAGATGTAGCCAATTCCTTACCTGCAAGCTGTGATGCCTCAGCAGCAAAAGAAGACATGGTTGGTTGCTCTGCCTGTCTCTTGTCTTCAGCTGGGCTCTGACAAATCGGTGAGAACTGGGGTCTGTCTTCATCATCTTCACTCTTTACAGCAACAGCACTGACAGAGAACCTGTTGATATCAGCCTCCTCCAGCCCATTGAGCAGTTCCTCCTGTTCCTCCTTAATATGGAGGAGGTCCTGCTGATCCAGACTCATGCTCCAGGGAACCTCTTCCTCAATCTGCAACATCTGCAGGATGTTATACATTATAGATAACTGACTGTGTATTCACACAACCATTTCAGTATTAGTTATTGATTATAATTGATATGACAAACTGTGCACATGTAAATCACTAACCACTCACATGTAAAACCCTTTCTAAAAAGAAAAGTGTGACACTAAATAAATTAAATTTCAGGTATAAAAAAGCTCTCTAGTGTAAAACGCTGCAATGTATTTTGTACGGGTTTTGTGCATGTTTTTAAAAGTACATCATAATTAATTATTTTTACTGAAGTTAAGTCATTTGAATTTCAGGAGTGGGACCACACCTCACACTCATCTATCTGGTATGTCTATAAATGCCAGGAGGATCTGCCTGTCCTGGGAGGTGTTGCTGATCCTCACTGAGGCCTTCCCCAGACCACAGTCTCAGGCCCAGATCTTTGCTCACTCCCCCTGCATTGTCTTTCAATTAAGACTCCAGTCACACTACAGTAAAAGTAGGAAGGCTACCACTGTGCAACCAGGAAAAAACAGTGGTTGGGTTAGGGTTAGAGTGATTACACTGAATTTTTTTGCTGTCTGGGGCCTATTACATGTAGTTGCAGCAGCCTGGTGGGAGGCAACCTGTCTTGGCCTGTCTCATGCTGAATGCACTGACTCTCAAACACATTGTTGAAGGTTTGCAAT
>JAMQGT020005680.1:0-18236 GCA_024447675.2 Pterophyllum scalare
TTATGTCATTCTTACTTCGTTCAGTTAGTATTGCTGCACTCCTGTTTGGTCCGGGTGCAGTAAAGGTGGTGTTGGTTACACACTGAGAAAGATTTTAATGAAATCTTTTCTCCGAAGTTGATTTGTTGTGTGGATCCAACCGTTCCTGATATTTACCTGCCCATCAGCCACCCCGACCTCCTCCAAACACCTCGCAGGTCTCACGCAGACCTGCCGGAGTGAAAGCAGCATGAATGTGTGACACCTGCAGACAGGTACACGCTGCTCCTCAGGAGTCGTGCGTGTTCGGTTTTTCTCTCCACCTCCTGAGGAAGTATCAGGATCTCTTACTGCAGTGGTTCCTCTTAACCAATGAAACGGATATAAGTGAACCTGAGCCGTGAGAGCAGCAGAAACAGCGTCTGAATCTGCATGAAGCAAGTGGAGCTGCAGGTTCATCTTTACCTCGTTTCACCCCGTTTCTACAAACATGGCTGCTTTAAAGCTGCTTAAAGGAAATTTGAGGACCAGAATCTGCCTCTCCGGCTCCAGCCTGGGCTCTTTTGTTGTTGAGGGACTTTTTTGTTGTTGTTGTTGCTTTTTGTTGCCGGGTGAAACAGAAAGCAGCGTCCTTGCTGCTCCGACTCCCTGCAGGGCCTGAACGCCAGCAGAGGGGGGTGAGGAAGAGGTGCATGATGGGGGATGGGGCTCTCCTAGCTACGGGCAAGATTTAAAGGCCCAGTGTCTGTTTTTCTTTCTTTCTCCTCACTGCTCCCCCTAAGATTTATGGCATGGGGTCGAGGAGGAGGAGAGGATGGGGGATGGGAATGGAAGAGGGGGAGGTGCTGGGTCAAGCAGACCTGGGGGGCAGAGCACTGACTTGAAACCAGGTTGGCTGTGTAGTGGAGGAGTGCTGGACTTGTAGCTTCTAAACTGCAGACGTCAGCAGGAAGTGAAGCTGAAACAATGAAACCGTCAGCAGGTGGAAACAGCCCTAAATTTTCCAGCAGCTGAGGAGGAGTGCTTTCACCCCATCACTGCTGTGGTTGAGTCCTCTCTGCAGACCCTCAGGAGGACTTTTTTCTGTTGGTTCCTCCCGTCACTTTGGGGTGGGCCCACAGATGTGCTCTGCTCAGCAATGATCATAAATCAGAGGTCAGCGGTGCTCTGGGAGAGATGAATGCAACAGGGAAGAGTAATTATTAATCAGGACATGTTTATTTCAGCACACAGAGGAAAATATTAATCTTTGGTCTATAAATGGCCTTTAAACGCTGACTCAGATGTGGCCACCGTTTCATCTGCATTAATGAGGTCTGAGAAACTTTTTAAAGAATAAACTGGTGTCAGAAGAAGATATGAAGCGCACACAGCTCCAGGTTCACCAGCCGGGTCTCTCTGGGTCCAGCTGGGTTCAGGTCTGAGCTCACAGTCACCGTAAAGCTGAGATTAAAAGGGGGCATTAGCAGCTTTGGACTGCCTGCAGTGAGCATCTGCTGTATGTGGTAGACCCGATCTGCTCTGCTTGTGCTGCTGTTGGTCCATGAACCCTGAAGAACTTCTAACAGCCAAAGAGCTGCAGTGAAACCGAGCGTTTCAGCCTCTGTCTGCACTGCTCATGCTCTAATTTTGAGCCCTTCTTCCTGGTACCCGGTGGACTCCACTGTCAGGCCCGTCCCTGCTCCAGCAATCAGCATTCGACTAATGCACAGCACCACCCGTGGCCAGGATCACCCAGCTGGGATTGTGCAGGAGCTCTGCGGTGGTTGAAAGCCTCTGCAGACAAACACAGACTGCAGTATCAGAAATGAAGCTTCAAGCAGCTGCTGAAGCTGCAGAGCCACACACCTCACCTCCACTCCTCATTCAGCATCTCCAGGTGAAGGCAGACTGAGCGCGCTCAGTAACAGACTCGAGCACAGTCAGAGAAGAATGAATGAAAAGGAATAAAAACCTGAGGCTCATGACTCATAATTGCTGTAAATACAACAATCATCTTTTGATATAAGAAACTTATATTTGTGTATTAAGTATTGATGCATTCATATACTCTCTGACCAGGACGAGACCATAACAGGAAATGAGATTTAAGGAGCTGAGCTGTGTCTGCACCTGCTGCGCACACAGCAAACTGAAGCTTCACCTCTTAGACCCACAAAACAAAAAAGACTAACTGACTAGTCTGAAACTAAGAAACACTTAGATATCAAATTAGATTTTAGGACTGTTGAATGGACGACGTCAAACCCTGTCTAAGCAAAGGCATTTAAACATTAACCATGGTCTTCTATAATGAATCGCATTTTATGAACGGATATGAAGGTCTTTCCCAGGAGGTGCGCTTCAGGTTACGTTGTAAAACTTAAAAATAACAATGTCAGGGCTGTAGCTCCATCTGTTGCCAGATAGCTGCATAACATTTAGGACAAACATTTATGGCACTGGGTATTCTTTGCAATTAGGCTAACCGACTAGTACGTCTGATACCGACTAGTGAAAATAGCAACGATTAGTCAACTAGTCCCACAACACTAGGTCTCCGTCCATAAACAAAGTCAATGTTACCATGTGACTGTGGACTCTTTGTGAGCTACAGCGTCTACGTTTCACTGCTCCACTGTCTCTCTCCCCGCAACTCCAACAGGTCGCAGCAGATGACTGCCCCTCCCTGAGCCTGGTTCTGCTGGAGGTTTCTTCCTGTTAAAAGGGAGTTTTTCCTTCCCACTGTCGCCAAGTGCTTGCTCATAGGGGGTCGATTTTGACTGTTGGGTTTTCTCTGTGTTATTGTAGGGTCTTTACCCACAATACATAGTGCTTTGAGGCGACTGTTTGTTGTGCTTTGGTGCTATATAAATAAAATTGAATTGAACTGAAATTGAATTGTAATTGACCTGAGCTCCAATAACCTGCTTTCTCAGGGCTCGATACCGAGGACAGAGGAGTCCAGCATTCACTGTAACCCCCACCATCACACAACATCAGCCCAGGGACATTTTTCAGACCTGATGGAAAAACAAAGCTCAACATAAACGTGACATGACCCTTCAGGCCTGCCATGTTGGTGCCTTGTCTTGTCATTGTGTCATGTGACCTTTTTACCTTTATTTAAATTAGTTTTTCACCTGAGGAGTGACTGCAGGAAGCAGCATCCAAGTGAACGGGTTAAATAAATGAATGAAAATAGATTCCAGCAGGATTTTCCCTGGAAGAAAATCAGGCCTTTAAACCTGTCCTGATGGATGCTGTTGATGGTCTAACTGGGACAAATCACGTGTGCAAAGGTCTCTGATTGGCCCATTCATGTCTGGCTCCTCCTTCTGCTGCCATGTGTCAATCATAAAGAGAGGGCAGAGGGGCCGGAGAGGAAGAGAGGACACTTTGTACTCTATCATCATTTATTGGTTTTTAGCCCAAACTTTGATTCACACTATGATCCAAAGTTTAAAAAAACCCAGTTTGTTCTTTATTTAGACCAGCAGAGATACAGTATTCAGACCCCGTTACTGCAGTAAAAGTACTCACACCACCCTGTACTGATTCCTGTACTAATTCTTATAAACTTATGTTTTATTTATTTGCAGAATTTGGAACCCTGAATCCACAGTTTATGCTGTAAAACAATAAAATAATTTCTTATTTAAAAACACAGGTGCACGTGTTCAGGTCGAGGTGATTAAAGATTAATTATAAGTTAATAAGCATTAATAAGCATGCAGCGTGTGGCTCCTCCTGCACCTCCTCACCTGCAGCAGGTTTTATTCAGCACCAGCAGGACGCTCTCTGTAAGTTTTACCTGAAGCTGTGAGGTAAAATAAATGCAGCAAAAATGATGATGTGATTATAGATTATTGGTGATCATATAAATCTGTCTCAAATGTTATTTGAAGCCAAAAACTGAGTCATCTGAGAGCTCTGCTGAGCTGTGAGCCGTCTGCCAATGCATATAAAACACACTTTATGGCCGAGCCCATCGTCTCACACACGCACACACACACACAGTCATTAGCAAAGAGTGTGTGATGCAGTTTATTCAGGCCCGCAGCAGAGAAATAAGAGAAGCAGCCTGCAGACATTAAAGCAGTCACTTCATCAGCAGCTCACTGATGTGATTAGAAACGAACAGATGAATGTAGCAGGCTGACTCGCTCCCTGCTTCCTCTCAGATCAATACTAAACACGCTGAGTTACACACAGATGTGCAAAGAGCTGCTGAAACTGTACTCAAGTAAAAGTACTGCTACTTAAGTACTTGTAGTACTTCTTGTTTTCAGTTAAAGTAGAAGTATTTTCCGAACAATGACTGCAGATGGAGCCTTTACTGTGAGTGGCAGGTCCTCCCCTGCAGGTCCAGGTGAGACCACGGCTATTTGAATAAGCACTCACGCCATCGGCCTGTTTGACGTGGCTGTGCGGGGTCATCCTCACACCAGCGGGAGCTCCACTCAGAGGTTTCACTTTCATCTTTGAGATTTTAGGCTTCCTGCGAGAAGCAGTTTATTTGAGGCAGTTTCAAAACTGAGCCAAGCAAAACCCTAATTAAATATGTGTGTCAGAGCTGTTCCCTCTGTAATTAGCACCGGCTTACGTTGTTCTTTCAGACATTATGAGGAAATCACAGCTCTGTAAGATTAGCAGATGAAGCGTGGAGATGTGAGAGCCTTTTCAAAGCGCTCTCCTCATTGACATTAATTATCATCTCGGGGGAATGCTCTCTGTTTTCATTTATTTATGTTGACTGTATTTGCTGAGTCTAAAAATACTGCATTAACCACAGAAACATCCAACATGGATTCAGGTCCTCCGAGCAGAGAAAAGCAACCTTCAGGCTGCAGGTTGTGGGTCTGAATCCCCGTCAAATTAATCAAACTGGTTTAATTCACTGTCTGTTTATATAGCAGTAGTTCACTACATTGCAATGTGACCTCTAGAATATTAAACCCAAGAATCAGATGATCCCCTCCAGGCAGACAGTGATAGTGGGGAGGAAGAACTCCCTTTTAACAAGAAGAGACCTCCCACAGAACCAGACTCATGGAGGGGCCATCTGCTGGGGCCTGTTGGGGGGGGGGAAGAGGACCACAAACAACAAACACAAACTACAGAACCGAAGCAGACAAAACCAGCATTGTTATGATCATTTCCATCTGCAGTAATTAATGTCCACACATGGGAAACTGGAGGCAGGGAGAGCAGCTGCAAGGCTCCCCCACAGAGCCGAGCAAGCATCAATTACAGCAGATATGACACTGATTCAGTCAGAAGCAGCAGGAAAAGGAGGTGCCGGGGTGGATGTGGTCGCAAAGCAGCATGCAATATGTCAGATCTGTATTTGTACAAGGAGACCACCTGAGCCGCGAGCTGATTGTTCTCAGATCTGCCGGGACTGCGGCTCAGCCTGTGTGAAGGTAGCACTGGACACCAGCTGACCTGTAATCATTAAGCTTTTCACATCCTCCGGGCCCGGCGCTGTAAAAGTCCTCATAAGGATTTGAAATGAGACTGCTTTTAGAGGAGGTTTCCAATCAAGTCCCAAACATGTTCCTGTTAAAGAAGTTTCCATTCAGGTTTCAAACCGGGCCCAACCCCTCCCCATAACCCTAAACAGGTCTCTGATGACCTGCTGGAGGTTCCATCCCCACAGAGGAGCCATCGCCGTGTTACGCTATGATGAGGATTTGCTGTAAGACGCTCACTGAAGCGGCTGCTCTGCAGCTGCCAACATCAGGTCGATGAGGAAACAGCATCCGAACATCTTTGCTTCAATAAGGTGAAGCGACGTGTTGGTGCTTTGAAAGTACAAGGGTGTAAAGGTCATAAAGGTCAGTGCACACAGGTATATGCTCAGCAGGTGTCACCTTGTTGTCAGCTCTGAGCTGAAATAGCTGCACGCTCGGTGGAACAAAGGGACACTTGTTCAACTTTATTAATGCAGTTTGTGTTGTTGTGAAACCTGAAAATCTGGACAAAATGTTTGTATTTAACAGAGTCACATGATTAAGATCAGCCTGCACACAGAAACAGGCTGAGAGTTCAGTCCATCGTGTCAGAGCCACTGTTGGTTTTATTCTGATAAGCACTGCAGGCGGTGTGTGTGTGTGTGTGTGTGTCTCCCTGATAGATAAAGTGTTATCTTGCTCATGCTGTTTGGGACCAAAGCACACAGCTCAACAATGGAGTCCAGGGCAGTTTATCAAACAGCGAGCGGGGACGTGCCCAGCCCCGTTCAAACGGTCCAATCAGAGCCCGGCGTCCTCGCTGCTCAAGCTGCAGAGTCACAGCAGCAAATGGCAGAGTGCTGCTCTGCACTGCGTTCGGTGGGCTGTAAAGTTTGGAGTCTCGCTGTGACAGATGGGGGGGTCCGCGGCTCGTTCATTGTTAAAGTGACGGCTCCCCGGGGGCCCAGACTGCCGCCCCTTCCCCTCTCCTCATTTGTTTCCCCTCTCACTCGGAGACCAGAGGAATGACTCTGTGTGAATGTGGAGGGGGGGCTCTGGGAGTGTGTGTCCTGTCTCCTCCCAGAGATGACAGAGACAGATGTTGTCTGGACGACGACAGCAAAACACACGTTCTCATGTAGGTCGTCTTATCTGCCGCTTCCTCTCTGGATCAGGCAGGGCGACTCCTCTTATCAGCGGGTAAAACGTGAACTGCACGCTTGGCCTCGTGCACGCTCGTGTGCTGCTGCTGTTTTTGTTGCTGCAGCATTTCTAAAAGCAGTGAGTGGAAAATAGTTTTAGGGGTTCCAGGACTTGAATATCATAAATATTGTGATGTCATAATATATTATTTGTGTTACTCATATTACCTTTACTCCATCACTGGTGTTTGTAGTTACCATTTAAGAATATAACACAAAAATATTAATCTTCTTTAATGTGAACACAAATGTGTTCCAGTATGTGTTGTTGATGATGATGTTGTTGCTGTTGTTGGTCCTGGAGCAGCATTTTTATGTCTTTAGTTTGGATCAGCTGGAAAACAGCACCAGCTGTCTGTGATTGAGTGTTTTTAAGGTTTGGTTTTTTTAATGCTAATTTTGTGCTCTGCCTCCTTTTAAAAGTCATCTTTACTTGTTAGTCACAGTTGACGTACAGCCTCACAAAGGCCTCTTTTCCACCGACGGGGTGCCGGTGCCAGTATTTGAACCGTTCCAACACAGACGCACTCGGTGCACGGCCGAAAAATGGGTTGAATTCGGGGCCCCGCAAGCTAGCTGGTCTTGAACCAAGGACGTGTGATGAAAGCAGCAGGAGGGCGTGACTCTGCCACGACTCTGCCCTTCGGCTGCCGTGTCCAGATGAGGACCTGCCCACACTCATACATAAAGGAGCAGTTCACAAAGCGCGGTGGAAACACAGGCCCATTCTTTAGCGTTTTGCCGATTTATTGAAACAGACACCAGCACTGCCACAAGCACCGACACCTCGGTGGTGGAAACGTAGTAAAAGTGGTGACTCCTTCATTTTTGTTGGGGTGAGCACCTAGAGCGAGCAGATGTTGGAGTGATGCCCTCCTTCTAGCGGGCTGTAAAGTGCTTTGGTTTTATGGTCGTAAACGTAAAAATCCAGGATTAAAGAGGTGATGGTTGTGTGACTGAGCAAATTCTCTTTGTGACCTTCAAAGTGAAGCTTCCTAACGTGTGGTTAGTGTTTTCAGAGGCTTATTTGAACCCAAACAATGATCTTTTCTGGACGAACCAAAAGGAGCTGAAAACCAGGACCTGAGTGTTCCAAGTGAAAGTCATTATGTCCCAATAAAGCACCAATAAATGAGGACAGGCTACTGAACCTGATAGCTGGTGGAGTGTATGGGAGTGATGTGAAGGGATCAGTCATTCAAACAAGTGGTTTCACTTGGTGTTTGACCCAGGATCAGGAGTCGATTACTGAAACAATCGATAGTTGCAGCCCTCTGCACTTATTCAGTTTTAAACAGTACTAAACTAGCAGGGCGATAAACTTAAATAAACAGGTGGGGATAACATCTGCTATTAAATGATCAGCACATCAGACATGTGGTGAAAAACTAGCAACACCTGGCAGGCTTACCTAGCATAGGCCCTGGGAGCTTGTCACAGCTGTAGGACACAAATTTCAGCTGATGGTGTACTTAGCCAGTCGCCAGGTACATCGCCCAGTCAAGAACATCTGAGTGCTTATAGGAGCCTCAGCTTGCTTTGAAGATCCATAAGAACAAACAGATTCCTCTATGGACCTGCCAAGGATCCCATGAACTCTGCTAATCAGTACCATCACTGCCTTCAGTCTTATCCCCTCTTTCCCCTTTGATGGGACCGCCTCAAAAGTGACATCCTACAAAATCCCATCACTAATGCTCGATTTATAGCACTATGTATACATCTGTCTCTATGGTATAACTTAACCTTCCCAGAAATGTAACTACACATGGCCACATGCTATCAGACCTCTGCCATTTTTCCCTGCTTTCATAGCTCTGACCACATGTATGTAACCTCAGTCTATTCTGAGGTTTTCTCTCCATCCCGCATTTTGGTAACAGTTCAACTTTTAGACCAGTATGAACAGCAGTTTCACTCGTGATGACAGAGCAAAGAAGGATGTCTTCCTCTATGGCTTAACTCGATTACTCAGCCATGAGAAAATAAGACCGCCTTGGAACTGCCTATGTGGATCATTTTTAAAGAAACTAACCAAAATGGAGAGTAACAGTGAAACCATCCCTGAACCCCTGTGACCTTCTGACCCAACCTGTACCACAGAGCACCTTTACTCCTTGATCCCTGAGGAAACAGCCACCCAGCTACAAACCCTGACCTGACGTTTTGTTTGTAGTGAACACATCGGCCATGGTTTTAGACAAACAAGCAGTTTGTTGTCATCAGGTCTGCATGTCTGAATCTGTAATGGGAGATATTTCTTTTATCAATAAAACCATGGGCAGATTAAGCCCATAGCTGTAGCTGTAATGCATGGATTTCCATGTTGGATGGTGTGATGGTGCTAAAAACCCATAAAAGTAAAGATGGAAGAAATGGAAAGCCAGCATGCACAGCTTTAGCTGTGGATTGTGCAGTAACACCTCGGTGTGAGGACAGCTCGTTATTGGATCTTTTTTTCTAAATGGTGTCAGCGTCGTGACGATGTTCTGTTTTGTTGCCTGGTTTTTGTCCCTGCAGACAAAACTGATCTGCTTATTGGTCCTCACTTCTCTTTGTCACAATGTCTGTGCAGAAAAAACTTCTCACATCCACCTGCTGGAAGTTACTCCACCTGTGCTGACTTGGATCGGAGCTTCAGGTCTCATCAGGTCGTGTTTCTCTGCACGTCATTTAAAATATTACATCGACAAACTAGATCAGACTTTTAACATTCCTAACAAATTAAATTTTCATGTGTGAAATGAATAAGCTGAGCATTTCTGAGGTCCTTGAACGCGTCTTTGCTGAGGACAGATGTAGAAATAAAGAGAAGTGTCGTGCGTTCCTCTCTTTGTCGTTCTCGCTCTCCAGCGATGAGGCCCACTGTCTCAGAGGTCAGCCCTATTGTCTGCAGCCCTCTGTGCTGTCAGGCCGAGCAGGCTGTGATTGATGGCACTTATTGCTGCTGTGTGTGTGTGTGTGTGTGTGTGTGTGTGTGTGTGTGTGTGTGTGTGTGTGTGTGTGTGTGTGTGTGTAAAACAATAAGCTCTAGTACTCATTCTCTCCCCCTCTTCGTCCTCTTATTGTTTTCACAGAGAGCATTTCTGCAGTGTTGAGCCTGACTTGTGAGCAGCTATAAATAGAGAAATAGAGGCTGTGTGTGTGTGTGTGTGTGTGTGTGTGTGTGTGTGTGTGTGTGTGTGTGTTAGAGAGAGTTTGGGGAGGGGAAGCCCTTTTTGGGTTTCCAGCTGGATGGAGGCCAGGACTCTGAGCTGGAGCTTGAGGAGAGCGAAGTGAAGAGAGTCGGCTCACGCCAACATTTCAAAGTTAAAGCTCGCGCTGAATGCAGATCTGTGTCACAGCGTTTCATCACAGTATTAATATCTTTAAACACTTTTACCCTTCCAGTTGTGTTGTCTCTGTCCACAGCATGCAGAAAATAAAATGAGCTCTCTTCCACCCTTCCAGTTGCATCCACCTTAATTCAGTGAGCTGTGCATCTGTGCTTTATCAAAGTCTCTGACTCAGCGCTTTGCATGATCTGGTGGGTTAATCATCACTATTGATACAGAGATACGGGATGACCTTCCACTTTACCTGTGTGCCTGTCTTTGTCCCGGGGACAGCAGTTATGTTTGGTCCTGTGTTGGGGTCAGAGGGTGTTCTTACTGTGCAGCTTGGACATGGAACAAGTTACAGAACCCTCTGAGCTCACACGGTATCTGTTTGTAAATCATCGTGAGAGATGTGCTGAAGGAGACGTGGATGTTTCTCTTGAGGGGCCACTAATGCTTTTAGTTGTGGCTGTGTGTGCATCGTATGTTGTGTACGTGAATCTTTGATATGTTTTGGGTTGTTTGGCTGTTCTCTCACTTGTAAAAGAGACCTGATGTCAGTGATATGAAAGTAAAGACAATTAAATTTGCTCCACAGCAGTCTGAACATTGTTAGTGTGGTATTCCCGGCACTTCAACTGCTCACACGTAGTTTCAAAGGAGGTCGGTCTCTACGGCATGTCAATGATACATCAGCGCAGGGCAGCAAGGTTCCCAGATAGCTCAGACAGAGATGCTACAACATTAGGAAAAGATGAGACCATCTGCTGAAATCTTCTGCAACCCAGTTCCTGCTTTGACTTCCGCTCCTGTAGCAGCACTGAAGCAGTTTTCTCCTGAGCAGTGAAACCTGCCTGTCTTCTAGAAGTAGCCTCTAATGAAGCCAGCATGCTTCAAGCATCCGTGTGAGCAGTTATAGGACTGTGCTGGCATTGCATCAGCAAAGACCAACCAGCATGCTGACCCTGAGCTTGGTATATGGGAGGCTATGAAAGAGTCATATTACAGCCGGTGTGCTGGATGTTCAGGTACACCGTGCAGCACTGCTACAGTGATACTTCTGAGACTTCTCAAGCTCTTAAGCATCCAAATAAAATAAAGATACAAGAGTTTTTATTAAAATTAGTCAATTACAATTTAGGGCCAAGTACTCGATCAGGTGTGGAGCATTTAAGTTTACCAAAGATCACGAGGCCAAAGCAACGTTAACATCAAAACCCAGCTGCTGAGTCAGCCACGATTCTGAATTCAACTCAAAAAAACTTTATTCATGCGGACAATTTATTGATAAATTTAACAAAGAAAACACAAGACCCAAGACAACACAAGAAAACAAGACAAATTAGAGCTGAAACACATGAACAACAGTCTGTGTGTGTTTGTGTGTGTGTGAAGAGTTCCCATGACTTTGCATGTCATATTCTGCCCTATGATCTCAGTAATATATGCACACACATAATTGGTCTGCCAGATGCCGGTGTGTGTGTGTGTGTGTGTCGGTGCATATATGTGCATGTTTGCATGTGAGTGCATGACCTCTGACCCCTGTCTGGAGCTCACAAAGGCTCTTAATAATTGGTATTTGGCCATTTTGCATTAGAAAGTGCGAGCGCACACATTTTGAGCCATTTGCATTTGGCTCACGTTCGTATGCGTGTCATCAGGAAACACTGGAGGTCAGAGGTCACACACTTTCACACATAACCAGCATAGAAATGTTAATGTGTGAGATGCAATTGTGTGTCTGAGCTGCTGCAGCTGGAAGGCTGAAAGTTCGAATCCGTTCTGCGGTCTTTTCTCACACTCGCTGCTTTTCATAACAATGCTGCAGCTGTCACTGATTAGAGTTTATGATATGAACATTTGTGGTGTTCACGGTAACATCTGTGCTGCCGTCATAAAGGTCATGTGAACACGCCGAGGATGATTCTGCTTTATTACAGCTCTGGCGTTAATGTGGCGGCTCTGCCCGTTGTTTCTCCTCTGTGATGATAACCCCGCTGTCACTGAGCTAATATCTGACATCAAGAGAAGAATAATGTGTGTGCAGAGTGTGTCTGCAGGACTGCACAACGTGTTACTGATTTTAATTACTTTCATTGGTGTCCGTCTGTTTTAGTAGTTAGAATAAAATCTTAATGATTTGTGCGTCAGTGTTTATCATCCCCTCGATCGCCTCAGCTTATTCCACAGCAGAAACACATGCTCTGTTAGTGCTGCCTATCCAGACCCAGGACACCCACAACAAATATTCTAAACAGTTTCACTTTCCAGTGAAATAAAATACTAATAATAAATCCCAGAGCGCTCATCCGTTTGGTACACAGCTGGAACCTGCCTCCTGTTTCCAGATCTCACGTTGCAAAAGTAATGCATCATTTCTATAGAGTCCACGGTGCCGCCTAACTGAGTACCCGATGTTATCGCCAGCATTTATACCTGTGCTAGCTGGCAGTGAGTTTCTTTGAGCTGAGCCATTCTCTCCTAGTCGATTCAAGCAAATGTGGAAGTAGAAATATCTGTGAATGCAGTACCAATTACAGTCACTGCAGGCTGCGCTGACATGGCGAGTCACTAAATTTCTGAGGATGTTCATGTCGGGCTCAGTCATTGTTCAGCTTTAATGCAGAAGCATAAATTAAAGACTAACAATTAAATTAAGCTAAGAATGTAAAGATGGAATCAAATATATAATCTAATTTAACAGAAGGTTCTATGATATCAAAGTCTTTTTATTCTTGGAGGTAAATGTAATTTTTAAAATATTTTTAATAAAAAAAATTTATTAAAGAAAATTTCCAGAACATATGAAACTGTGGCATGGGTGTCACAGTGGGTTTAGGTCACAGCACACCACTTTAAACTTGTAACAAATTTGAATAAATTCCAAAGTTTAAAGGAAATAGCAGAAAGATCACTGAAACCTCAAACAAGGTTTACGCTCCACGGTTTCTGAATCCTGTCTCAGGAAGTCAAGCTTACTACACCAATTTATCCTTTTAATTCATCTGTGTATTTCACAGGGCTTTTTTAAATAAATGCTCTGACTTTTGTTTCTGTTTTTGGTTTTTCTGGTTATTCTATTGTTCTATTTTCAACTTATAAAACAGCAGTTTTTATCATTTATATCTGAAACAGTGGTTTTTGGATTGTGAGCTTGTTTCATTTTGTTAGCACATAGCGTCAAATGAAACCTTGCTATCTAGAGCCAGTAGAAGTACATTTGTATATTTGTATTAATCTCCAGAGGTTTTCATGATGAAGCCAGGTTAAAATTCCTGTTTTATTTTGTTGGGAGTCGGGGTGCTGTGATATCCCAGGACTGAGGACAATCCTGATATTTAAAAAGAAAATACTGATGTTCTGTTTTTAATGCACATGTGGTGATTAATTCTAGAGTTGTAGTTTTTCTAAGCTTGCAGTAAGAAGTCTCTCTGGCTCCCTACACACAGTGTCTCATGTTAAAAGGTGAAAGGGGCCCACTGAGGCCGTTTAAGCTCTGAGGCCAGATTTATGTATGACATCAGTGACAGTGTACCCCCTTAACTAGAAAATAAAGGTTAAAAGTCCTGGGAACAGTTTGACTAACAGTGGAAAGAATTAACAGTGGGGTATGTGTTCAGATCAAAGTTCAAACATAACCTTTATTTAATTTATTAGATATACTTCAGCTTTGGTGATAATTAATACATGAAGTGTGAAGAGCAACTGATGGCTGATCCGACGGGAAAACTTCAAAGTGGTTCTTCTAAATGTGTGTGTATGTAAATGGTGTGTGTATAAATGGTGTGTGTATTGAGATGCAGGGTATATAATGATCTCACAGCAACAATAGAGCTGGATTGCAGCTGTGTGTGAGATCAGACCTGTTATTGTGTCCCACAGGCCACCGTAGGGCCAGCTGGTTTGAGAGAAAGCAAGCGTCATTTATTTTTGTTATGGTGCTTTTCACAGACAGGAGTCACACACTGCTTTCATAAAGGCGAACTAAAACAATGCAAAAAGAAAACAACTCAGGACTATACAATACAATGAACACTACACAAGTCCAAAAACATTCAAACTAAATATACTGTAGATAAAAACTGCAGTAAAGAGCCAAGTTAGTTTTAATTTAAAGATCACAATTCGCTCTTTTAAACTATATATGAGTATTAAAGTTTTTTTTGTTATCTGTTTTCCCTCCTCCTCCACCTCCTCCACCTGCTCTCTCCTTCCTCATCTCCATCTCATCCTCTCTCTCTTCAACTCAAGCCTGATCTTCTGAACTGAAGTCAGGGCCCTAAAACACGTGCATAAACATGCTCATTTATTTTCCGATATTGTCACAATTACATTTAAAAATATTTTGATTACATTCTCACATCGTATCAAAGTTTATTTGCTCAGTGTCCGTGGTAACATTAGATCCACTTCAAAGAAAGTTTCAGGAATCCCGGCTAACAGCTGCAAAAGCTAAAGTAGAAACGGAAGGAAAAGTTCTGGAAACCCTCAGCAACTCACCTCAGTGTCATTGACCTGTACCAGACTCCCTAACCCTAACCCTCCACTCAGTAGATGAACACCAGTCACAGTGTCTAGGTGACTGTGCAGTAACAGTGTAAAACATCGCAAAATATTTGTCACATGATTTATTGTTCTGATATCATTAAAATATGTTAAAATATAATGTGTACAAAACCGTTTTTGTACAGGCAGTGGTTGAAACACGCTGACTGGCTGTGGCCGCTATGGGGTGCAGATGGTTAAAGAGGTTTTTATTATAGTGTAGAAGTTTTATACCAAACAACTGACTCTAAAATGATTGATACAGTCCTTTATTATTCTCTTACCTGGGGAAAGAGGTGGTCAATAAATGCGCACAGTACAAAAGAGAAAATTTGTACTCATTAGGGGGGAAAATAATTTATCTATTCTGTAAACTTTTCCTATTCTGTAGTTTTCCTTGTGTCCAGGAGAGAATGCACTTTAGGTTCACCATAAGCCTGGTGAGTTGCTGTCTTGTTAAATGATTCGTCAGTTAAAGTGGATGTGGACATTAGGGAGACGATCGGATAATCACAGAACTGAAGCATCAGGATGAGGGACCAGGGATGGGAATGTGTTAGCAAAGGTCCTCACAGAGACAGAATGGCAGACCTGTGTGTGTGTGTGTGTGTGTGTGTGTTTGTGTGTGTGTACATGTGTGAACTTTATGTAACTTGCTGCTCAACTTTTTAATTGAAGAAGTTGTTTGAGTAAATGTCACTCACACACACACACACAGGCATCAGTTCACAGGTCTCCAAGGTAACCGAGGTCGACCTCCAGAATACTGATGAGGGTTCTGTCAGAGTACTCTACTGCAAACATTACTGCTGAAGTCCTCTGTGTACTTTGTGCTACTGCAGTACTCACAGAGACATAAGCAGCTGCTTCATATCCCAGAATGCAGCGTGGCTGATTATCACATGGAGGTGAGTAAAAGTGCTTCACATGCTCCATTAAAGAAGTCGTGATCTGCGTTCAGTAACTCTTCCATCACTCACAGTCCCTCGTTTTCTCTCTCCGGCTCATTTCTTCGTGATAACGATGATTGAATTTAAGAGTTATGAATGGATACTCGACACAAACGCATGAAGGCCACTCTGCTGCTCCTCATCAAAAATATGTAGTGTAAGAAAACTGATGAAAACATGGAGGAAACTCACAAATACTATAACAATTGAACAATGTGCCTCTTTAAAAGCTCTTTTTGATTTTAAAGGGCTTAATTGTATACATGTTTATTGACTTCCTGTTTCATCAGGGCGCTCGTGACAGAGTCAGTAAGGAGCAGAGCTCAGTGCTTTTGATAGAAGGGCTCGAGACGCTGGCTCAGCTTTTAGAGGTTTTAAAGGTTTCAGGTGTAGTCCTTCCAGGGACGTCAGAGCACCACCAACTGCTTCATGGCATCCTCCATTTTGATTTGGGGCATGAAGCGGGTGGCAGCAGAGAGAAGCAGCAGCAGCATCCTCAGGGGCAAAATTTGAAGAGCCCTCTGATTCTGACTGCAGAACGAGACAAAAAGTGCTCCATGAAACTGGATTAAAGGTTACATTAGTAGGGGCGTGGCCTCTTTGACTGACAGGTAGATGGCGACGCTGGTTGCTGTAGCTGCTAGCTGTCTGCTAGGCCTCTGGACCGTGTTTGTGCTGTTGTAGTACTTTGAATGCAATTATCTGACCAATTATAGAGCTGCTGTGGCTTCATTGGACTAACAGACCATCCAAGAAGGCGGAGCTCCAGATTGCTGAGTGTGATTCTGGGGTGTACTTTAGATGCTACTGATAAGCAGATATCTGTGTGTGTGTGTGTGTGTGTGTGTGTGTGTGTGTGTGATGCTTCCGTTCTGTCCATGCTCCACCTTCTCAGCTGATATTGTCACTTCCGGCCCTCCAATAACCACAATAGATAAAACGCTGTTGAAGCCCAGAAACAAATGGATGAGGTCACAGTGCCTCTGTCCATCTTTTACGTACAGTGTGTTGAACACAAACATCTCGGTACTTTAAACAATCAGGAACAGAGCCCGACATCATGCAGTATTAGTAGTATTAGTAGTATTAGTAGTATTACAACAGTGACTGCACTGAATAAGCAGTCTGACTGCAGCTGTACATTCACAGCTGTGCAGGACAGGATGTGTGTGTGTGTGTGTGTGTGTGTGTGTGTGTGTGTGTGTGTTCAGGGGGTGGATGAGTGTTTCATGTTTGGGGGGGGTGGGTGTCAGTGAATACTCCCACATTTGTGGTTGCCTAGAGACAGTTAATGCACAGATTGGCTGTAACATCTGTCGCGGTGAACGCTGCCAAAGCTCAGTGTTCGCTCCGCCTCACTGTTCACTGCCTCCAGCTTTGGGTTCAGGAAGTTGGAGCTGTTCTCCTCCCGATTGTCCACCGTGCGATCACCTTTTTAAACCCACTCCTTCACCCTCTGCAATAACCCTGCAGCTCCTGCACTGTTCAGCACCACCAGATCCTCATGTTTCAGTCTGGTCACACTTTCTGATACCCATCATTAATAAATGATACAACAGTTTGGTTAATATTTGTTCATTTATTTATTTTAGTATGAAAAGAATTAATTAGTGCACCTTTGTCCAGTTCTGGTAATGAAGAGGCTGGGAATCATTCATTGATGTCAGACCACTTCAGGCTCCTCTCTAACGTTGCTTTGGAAAATAAAAAATGTAAACAAAGGCACAGAAGAATGTCAACATACTCTAATCATCATGATCTAATCTGGAATTTATATTATGTTTATGGAATGTGGATACTTTGCAGTGCAAAATAGAATAATTATCACTCAACATGTTCAACATCAGCTTTACTTTGACAAGCATCACCTCTGTGTGTGTGTGTGTGAGTGTGTGTGTCCACTCACACTCACTTTTTTGGTGACGACCTAATTCTTGTGTGACCACAAAGGTCAAAGGTTACATCTGGTGCCCACAAGTTCCTGCCTTCAAAGCTCTTTGATCACATCTGTGTGTGTGGGTGTGTGTGTATACTCACCTGTATATGTTTGTGAGGACCTTAGTCAGTTTTTAGAATTTGTGAGGACTCATTCAGAAACTTCTTCATTATTTTAGTCGCTGCTGGAAGGAGCCATTGATACTGTATACAGAAGATGGCCTAAACCACCCAGACATCACACACCAGTCAATCTGCCTGCTGAGTGATTTATCATCATCAGTGCACAGTGCAGCACCAGCATCCACCATTAAAAAGTGCAAACAATCAGAAACCACTCTTAAAGTTGGCCTAAAAATGTATGTAGAAATGAACCAATGAAGAAAATACAACTGACTCACCAGAACAGCACACAGCATCCACCACACAGTGAAGCAACTTGGAGAGGTGAATGTAAAGGCTTTAACAGGAGAACAAGAAAATAAAAGACCTTGACAACAGGTGATGTGTTACCAACCGCTGGGCAGCTTTTAAAGAAAGTACAAGCAGAACAAAGACTTGGATGATACATAGTCTGAATCAGACCAATAACAGCTCTGCTGCTGCAGGGACAGATGTAGGAGATATCTCATACCACATGCTATCACCCACTTTATCTGTCTGGCAGAAAGGCATCTATCAAATACTATTATTATTATTATTATTATTATTATTTCAGCTGCCGTGACAAAAGAAATTCCCGAACACATGATAAAGTATTTCTCTCACCTGAGAGCCTCTCCTGTTTGCATTTACCTGAACCGAAATTGATTCTTTAACAGAGCGTTCGGGGTTTGTAAGAATATGTCTGAACCAAGTAAAGGACAACAT
>JAMQGT020005681.1:0-65509 GCA_024447675.2 Pterophyllum scalare
GACCAACCCATTACAAACAAGGTGTATCTAATAAAATGAGTGGTGGGTGGATCTAAGTCTAGGTAGATAAGTGGAAAAGGACATAAAATATAAGTTCAAATGGTCACCCTTAGAATTATCACATAATATATTTTTAATTGTGTCAATCAAAGCTAGAAATTATATCATAGGTATTAACTTTCCATATTAAATTATTCTAATCCTCAGGATATGATGAAGAGCATTTTTTTAAAAGACAATTGGTCACCTTGAGCTTTGAGTGGACATTAATTTATTACTACAGAATTATTAGTTCCTCATTCTCTGTTTTGCACATATTAAAGAACTCTGACAGGAAGCTGACTGTTGATGGCACCTGTTGGTGGAACAAAGGATGAAGTTTTCTTATACTGATCCTGTTTGTCACACAGTTGCAGCGGCTGGCCCCTGGTGCGCAGGGATTCAAATAGAAGCCCTCCAACCTGGTATGCATACACATGTAGACATATACACACACATTCATCCTCTGTGCATTACATAGCTTCTTCTTTTTTTGTTTTGTTACATCAGTCCTTGCAGATTTGAAAGACAGCATCTTTCCCTGTGTGTGGCCACATCATGAGCCTGACCCCGAGGAGCTGAGTGCCTTTACAGATCTGTATGGTTCCCTCAGATTGCTTCTGTCTTTTCAGGTAGAAAATGAAATTTGATTTTTTTTTTTTTTTTTTTATCTCGTCTCTCCATTGTAATGTAAGTGATATGAGTGGCGGGTTATTTCTTTCACATATCTTGCAATGTACAGGTAAAAGACACAAGCCATTGCACTTCAGAATGGCAAGGTCATATAGAGGCATTCCTCCGCACATTCACTGTGGCTAATGCTGGGGTAGGAACAGATCTGTTTCCATGTCCAGAGTCGCATGCTAAACTTCAAGCAATGCAGTTGACATCTTTCTTATTTTTGACAGATACAAATCCATCTCAAATTCAAAATCAACCAGCAGACCTCACAGCGAGAGTTTAGGTAAGACTGCATCGATGTAAGTCATAGCTTCCATTTTTGAGAGCCTCCCTCTTGTTAGATTATGTCACAATAGAGCAGTTAATTCATGAGTAGCTTTCTAGTTCATTAAAGATGCCACTTTGCATAAAACAGAGTTTAGCTAGTTATTTTGATTAAGTTTAAAAAGTTACTTAAATATATGAAAGTTCAAGCAAAAGACTATTAGATCATTAGAGCAGTAGATCATCACAATTGCTGGCAGTGGTTTGGCTTGGAGTAACAACATAAAAACAAGACAACGGCTGATTGTATTATTCCTTTGGGTGGAATCTGGGTTACAAATTAAAATGGAATGGAAATATGAGTCTCTGTTTTATAAATTGCTGACATATTCATATTCTTGCAGGGTCACGTTCAAGAGAAAAGTTGCACTGGCAGACCAGCTGTTTTTGACCTTGGATGTCGCCTGTTCTGCACCGTCAGTAATACTGCTTATAAATGTTTAACCGAAATAACCATCTCCTCACCTGTTTGATCTTCTCTTTGCCCCTTGAATTTAAAGGCCTCCGTGGTGCGTGAAGAAAGGATGCTGGTGTGTGAGAGGGCACCCTGCTTTTGGAGGCAGGTTGCTGCTCAGCATCCCACCACAAGCCATGGACCAAGGCCTGTTCGGGGATCTCAGTGTCCAGCTTGTTACACTCCTGAGCCCTTGTGTGCTGCCGTACCCGAATGTAGCAACAGAACTTACTCGCATACAAATATCCTTTGCAAGTTTTATTGTAAACCTATACCACACAGTCTTTTTTTTTTTTTAACCCTTTAGCATAAGCATCATGTTATACAGGGATAGAGCCAAACAGTTACATTCAGCAGGGTAGCTGGGTGAGGAGGATGAGGTTCTCAAACATCTGAGGAAAAGTCAGAGTAGCGTGACTCAGTTCAGGGGTATTTGGGCATCTGATTTGCATTAGTCTTCCTTAATGTGTTTCCATGTGTTGGTATACAACACCAGTAACATTCCTGTCACTGGCCCCTCTGGCTTTTTCCAAACACTTCCTGCAGCTCTGGACTGTAAGGAGATGGGACTAGATAGACTTTACTGCGCCACTTTCAAAGGTAATCACTGCTGGGAAAAACATGCCCTGATGGCCAAGATCCATTTTACTTCATTTTCTTGGAGGTCTGATTTCCCAATAAAAAGTGTGGAAAATGAACTCATTGTAGGTCCAAAGTCCAGAACAGTTAATCCTGTCTTTACAGGACATTAAGACATTGAAACAATTACAATTTGGATTTGTTACCTTTGTTGAAGAGAGCTAATGTCAGCCACCTGTGTGGGTTTATGAGAGAATGAGCCCAAGCCTGAGGCTGGTGATTCAGACTTTTATGGATCCCATAGGCCTGTCAATTGAATGGAAGAAGCAAAACCAAACAGAACAATGGATGTAGAACAGATGACACAAACAAAAGCATTAAAGTTAGAGCACTCAAAGAAAATGGGCTACAGAGTTTACTTTCTGTCACAGCACAGTGACTGTTCCGCACATTTTAAAACCTTGTTTCGTGCACATTTGGTTCATCTGCAACTAATTTGCACTTGACATTTAGTTCTGATAAAAGATTTAGTCCCAAAACATTCTCACAGCAGCGACTCGGGTTGTGGAGAAAGGGTTTACAGTGTGTTTGACTTTTTGACTGTTTTATTGTGATTTAATGTGCTTTTTTTTTTTTTTTTTTTTACAGTATTATATTTGGAAGTTGTTAGAAGTATTTACATATTTTTTCATGGTAATAGCTTTTGGATGAGCAGTGTTTCTTTTAGCTAAATACTAGTATAAGCATATTTCCATTGTCACGATGACAGTGCAAAAAGCATGTGGAATGTGAACTGTGTACAACGTTCACATTGAAGGTTTGACTTGATGGCAATGCTAGATAAAATAAACTTTAGACAACCAGAGTTATTACAAATCTCTTATCTTGAGAATGGGGTCTATTCTGCAGCAAAATATTTGATAGTTGAAAAGACACATTCCCATTCAGTGAAAAGTCTGTCTCATCAAAGTCACCAAAACTTTATCAAGCAGTCCATCTAGTAGTTTTTCTGTTTTGAATTTGGACCAACCTGATGAACAGACAGGCAGCATTATTATTTTCCAAAATGTATTTTGCAAACTAGCTGTATACAAAATCATTTGCATAGCAGAGTAATGTATTTCTATGGTTTCTTTTGTCAATGATTACTTGATAAGCAAGAGGCTTGTCTCTAAAATAGACTAATAATCATTGTGTGTCCAGATAACAGTCACCAGGTCTATAATAAAATTAGAGTGTTTATTAACTAGTTAGTCATTTAGTCAAGGATTTATTTTGAGCAATTACTTGAGGTGTTTTGAGCTCGTCTAAAGAGATCTTTCAAAAAGAGGACATATTAGTCTGGAAGCCAACGTTTCAAAAGATTTAATTATGATGGGCTTGCATACGGAGCTGAATGCTGCAGTGAGGGGAAATGCAGTACACTCACATGGTGATGACAGTCAAAATGTGTCTCTTTTATCAGAAACAGCTCTTTCCTAACAAGTATTTTTCCCCTGTTTTTTATTACACAGTGAATCACAACTACAAGTCTGTGTTAATCACCAATAGCCTATTCATTCACATTCACACAATAAAACATAAAACAGGACCCAAAATACAGTCTGCTCCACACTGTCTCTAGCTGTCTGCATTTTCTATCACAGACATTTATTTTATTAAGTTTGATTTGGTCTGACAAGAGACACATTTAAGTTTTTAATGTTTTTTATATACAAACATAAAAGACTTGAACTAAAAACCAGGATTACCAAAAAAAAAACAATATTACCCAACCCAAAGGTGTGCCTTTAATTGCTTCAATGTTTGGTACGTGTCGTGTTGATTACAACCCATATGTGTCTTCAAGTAAACACTGTCTTCTTAAAATTATTATCTCAAATAACTCCGACTGTTTCCGTCTTTCTCTTTTCTTTACTTTGGCATAAATATTTCAACATCCCCTGCAGACCTTGTGTACGGCGGCGGCACTGTGTACACTTTTTAAAAAATTTTTTTTACAATATTATATGGACGTTGTTTGATAGAAGTATTTACATATTTTTTCATGGTAATAGCTTTTGGATGAGCAGTGTTTCATTTAGCTAAATACTAGTATCAGCATATTTCCATTGTCACAATGACAGTGTAAAAAGCATGTGGAATGTGAACTGTGTACAACGTTCACATTGAAGGTTCGACTTGATGGCAATGCTAGATAAAATAAACTTTGGACAACCAGAGTCATCTCATCAAAGTCACCAGAACTTTTTCAAGCAATCCATCTAGTAGTTTTTGTGGTTTAAATTTGGACCAACCTGATGACCAGACAGCATTATTATTTTCCAAAATGTATTTTGCAAATTAGTTGTATACAAAATATTTGCACAGTTCAATATGATCATTTGCATAGCAGAGTAATGTATTTCTATGGTTTCTTTTGTTAATGATTACCTGATAAGCAAGAGGCTTGTCTCTAAAATAGACTAATAATCCTTGTGTGTCCAGATAACAGTCACCAGATCTATAATAAAATTAGAGTGTTCATTAACTAGTTGGTCATTTAGTCAAGGATTTATTTTGAGCAATTACTTGCGGTGTTTTGAGCTCGTCTAAAAGAGGACATATTAGTCTGGAAGCCAACGTTTCAAAAGATTTAATTATGTGCTCACACACGGAGCTGAATGCTGCAGTGAGGGGAAATGCAGTACACTTACATGGTGATGACAGTCAAAATGTGGCTTTTTTTTTTTATCAGAAAAAGCTCTTTTCTAACAAGTATTTTATTTTATTTAATAAGTTTGATTTGGCCTGACAGACACATTTATGTTTCTAATGTTTTTTATATACAAACATAAAAGACTTGAACTAAAAACCAGGATTGCCAAAAAAACGATTACCCAACCCAAAGGTGTGCCTTTAATTACTACAATGTTAGGTACATGTCGTGCTGGTTACAACCCATATGTGTCTTCAAGTAAACACTGTCTTTTCTTCTTAAAATTATTATCTCAAATAACTCCTGCTGTTTCCATCTTTTTCTTTTCTTTACTTTGGCATAAATATTTCAACATCCCCTGCAGATCTTGTGTACAGCGGCGGCACTGTGTACACCGTAGAGAAAGACAGCTGGGATAATCCAGAGCAAGAATCAAGCCTTCCCACAGTGCAGCAGAGTCTCCAGCTTTTCTTCTTCTTACAGCACAGTGACCCCTTCACCTCCCAGCTCACTGATCTCATGGGTGAGGAAGTGCAGCAGCATGTATATTCTCAAAACTCTAGATTGAAGACAGCCTTTCTTCCTGTTTTCCAGTGAGGTTAAATACAAATGTGTGAATATTGTTGATCTTGCAGCTACAGAGGTGTTGATAGAGCACCACCTGGAGGACATTCTGAACAAGAACAGACAGTCTGTCACAACAGCCCTGCAGACTGAGCTGAGGAACACACTCAAAGTTCAAAATCATAGAAAAAAGGCAAGACAGAGATGCATACACATGTACTAACAGTCCTACTGCTTTATTTAGGACTTTGTAGTCCTCTAACAAAAACTTGCCAAGTATATTGACAAAGTAAATGATCTATTAAGCAAAATAGCTTTTTTTTCTGTTTTCATTCACTATGATTGAATATATTTGAGTCTCTAGCAGAACAAGTAACACAATAAAACATTACCCCATACTTGAGTAGATCGTGATGGCTGTTTTATAGTCATTTCTAACATTAATCCAAACCAGAAGTAATTCTATCTATTTGTGTGTGACTGTTAGAAACAAGAGAAGCTACACGCAGCTGCTGAGGTGATTCTCAGTTCATCCATCAGCATCGTGAGCAGCAGCAGTAACATGGCCTTCAGAAATGCCTGTCTAAACCGCATGAAGGTGTGGAAAAAATTACACTGAAGATTCTACTACCAGTCTCATGATATTGTGTGCTACACTCTACAGGACACATACAGGTGCTGGTCATTTTCATACTTTCCAGTTGGCCAACATTTTAAAAAATCCTTTTTTTGCATTGGTCTTAAGTAATATTCTAATTTTCTGAGATACTGAATTTGGGGTTTTCATTAGTTGTCAGTTATGATCATCAAAATTAAAAGAAATAAACGTTTAAAATGTATCAGTCTGTGTGTAATGAATGAATATAATATACAAGTTTCACTTTTTGAATGGAATTACTGAAATTAATCAACTTTTTCATGATATTCTAATTTTATGACCAGCACCTGTACAGGAACACTGTATTTGATAGAGGTGTTGATGGGGTGACAAAAGTCAGATGTTTGTGTTTGTCAGGTACATGACACTCGTGAATTGGGAGCCTCTCTCCGTGAATCACTGTGGAGGGTGATGTCATGGAAATTCATTCCCAGGGCCAGGTGTTTTTCTGCTAAGGTGAGTGAGGTGGTTGCTTTCTCCCAACACCAACCAGTTCTTAATAGCAGCATTTCATTACTGTTATACCTCTTATTCTGAACCATAATCTAATGCATTGTCATTATTTTAATAGATGGAAGTACATCCTGAGAACAATGAGCCCACCACAGCAGAAATTTGAGAATGGCTGTGTTTGTCTTAACAGTTTTGTTCTTGTTAAAGGTTGCAGAGGCAGCAGGAAAAGGACTGAATCTGTTTGAAATGTAAAGTGCATCAGTTTTGAATATAGTAAATTTGCTGCCAACAGCAACATCTGTTTAACCCATAATTTAAAAAGCACATTGTTATTGTAATAGCTTAGTTACACCAGTTTATTTTTTAACAATATTCCAAGACTCAAACTGAACTCAGTGGTTTCTTTTCAACTTTATACCCATAAATAAACATCTGTAGAATATATCAGTGTCTATGGGTGTGAAGATTCATCATATAGTGCTGAAGTACACAATATTAATTATTAAAACACGACATTTAACAGGAAGCATTAGAAGGGTTAGCGAGCCATCTCAAGCTTAAAGTCAGAGTTTCTGTGTCATAAATATGACTCTTTTTACCTGGCTAAATCACCATAGTAACTTGTGCTTAACACATAATGGGGGGGGGCACATTTTCACAAATTATTTTATTGTGTTTTAAATAGAGATTATCTGCTGTAGGAATAGGTTTGATATATGCGTCTTGTTTTACTGAAACTATAGAACAAAGCCCAACTGTAAAGTTACAGCAGCACAAACTGCACATCGCATCATCACTGGAATTTGCATGCATTCACCTGGTGATGCAGAAAATCTATAAATGTTTTTATGTTTGATTCTAATTTGCTGCTAAGTGTCTTACTCTGCTGGAATTGCACCTCCAAGAACACAGATTAGAAGACTGATCAGGGTATTTGTTGCCAAGAGTACCCATTCAATCAATAAAATTAAGTTCCCTTTAATCTGGTGACAAACTAAAGCGATTGGCTGTGGAACAGTAACCTTTCATGATTAAATGTATCAAGTTTAAACTTTCAGAGCTCTAATATGCAACCGTCGTGTTAGAGAAGTAAACAGAAGCATTAAAATAATTAACTTAAAATGTTTATTTTACCACTCTGTGCATTAAATCTCTTGTGCAAAATTCTTTTCCCCTGTGAAAATCTGTCCCCCTGTGTCGGGAGCGTGCACTGCAGCCAGTCATCAAGGACAACAAGTCATGTGAATATGAAAACATTTGCTCTTTATTTGCCAAAGGAGGGAACAAAATATTTTAGCCATCCAAAATTTTCTTTTCCCCCTCCATAACATGGGAACAAGTTAATTTACCAGCAAGTCTTTTACACTGTTTATTCCTCTCATCAAGGACAACAACTCCTGTGAATATGAAAACATTTGCTCTTTATTTTGGGGGGGGGACCAAATATTTCAGACGGCTGAAATATTCTGTTCCCCCTCATGGGAACAATTTAGTTTACCAGAAGCGCCGTGAAGACTGTCGGATCCGCCTCTGGCTGCGCGTTCACGACACATGGGGAACAGATTTTCACAGGGGAACAGAATTTCCGGAAAAGTTTGAAAACCACTGGATTACCGTGGCAGGCTTTTATTTTTGTGGGGCTGCCAACTTCCGTTTCTTATTTTTTCGGATGTGACGTACATTCCGGCCGCCAACACGGACAGCACTTTTTCGCGGTAAAATGAAAAAGGGATCAGAAGCCGATCAGTTTTGTTTCGTGTTTGATGTCTAACAGCTAACATCTGTATAACTACCGTAGCTAGTATTTAGAAGTCGTTTAGTTAAAACAATAGTGTCTGCGGTATTGTTGCGAAGGTAAAGTATAACTGACGTTAGCCGCTATCATCACAGCGCAGTAACTACAACAGAAAATCATGTCGGTAGTAACTGCAGAGAGCTTAAAGTCAGAGCTGGAAGTGTTCACTATACCCTACCAAGATGAATCCGTCCTGGACAAAAGTAAGTCTCTAACGTAAGCTGGTGGTTTGTTGAAGCTTTATGCGATGCAATGTGTTAGCAAAGTAGTTAATGTAACCATCAGGGACTCTACTGATCTATGCGCAGGACAGCAGCGGTTTAGATTTGTAGTCTTTTGTGACATGTAGTCCAATCTGTTGTCATAAAGTTATAATATTTATATACAACTGTACATGATCTTGTTTAATAAAGCTTTTAACTAAAAGGAGTTTCATGCTGTTGACTCAGCATTGTGAGATTAATGTTTAAATATCTGTCTTTACATAGACTGCTATAATCATCCCCCGTTACCTCTAAAGTGCAATCTTAGCTGCTCATATCATGTCACATGATCAGTTTGAATGTATAGAATGTCAGAAAATAAAATTTAAAAAATATCTGAATAACAAATTATGACAGATGTAATTATTGGCATTGTTGTTTTGCCGCATTTGTTGTGTCTCACAATATTTTGTCTCAAACCCAGATTACATCTTATGTTGTTTTCTTCATATCTTCTCCATGCTAGTGGTGGAGCAGTGTATTTGTCACCAGATGCAGGCAGATGAAATTGTGCTGCAGTGGGTGGCCTACAGCAGTCCGAAAGGTGGGCTTAAGCTTACCGTGGATGCCCTGGAGCAGTTTGAGCATGAGGTAACAGAAGCACAGATATTATCCTGTATTACAAATTATTTATTAAATGTTCAATATTTTTGCATTTCTTAGTGTTCCATCTTATAATTTGGATCTTGTGTCTGAATATTGGTTTAACCTTCAGCCTGTAAATGCAGTGTCGTTGTCACCCTGCAGGTTTTGAACAAGAGGAACAAATCCAGAAAAAGCTCCCAAAATGAAGAAGCTCATAACAGAAACAGAAACATTTACACAGTAAATGATTTGTATCCTTCACACTAACTTTCCAACAAAAAAAAGACACATCTGGCGGTATTCTCTGGAATTCTCTTTTTTTCTGTGATTAGTGTCTACTAATGCCATGGTAGCATAAACCTTGACAAAATGAATCAGAATAAAAGCTGAGGAAGAGCAGGAGGATCTCTTAGATTCCTACTCCACTCCTGCTAAGGTAACCAAACACTGTAAAGCTGTATCCCCTCTCAGGTTTGAGAAATTATTTTTTTTACAGTTTTGTGTAGCTCTGCACTTTAAAAGCTAAGATAAGGTAGATGTGGCTCGTGTTTTTTTTAAATTATTATTATTGAGTTATTGAGATCCTGCTTGTCAACTGCATTCTGTCCTGACTATATTTGTTTCTGTCTGTACAGGGCTCTCAGAAGCGACCTCTAACCACACCAGAACATCCTCATTCAAAGAGGGCTGTAGCTCTGATGACCAGTCCAGGCATACTGCTGTCTCCAGCCAGCTTCTCTCCCAAGTACTTTACAGCATATGCCAACAGCTGAGTTATTTGAAAACTGCTCTGAATTTCTCTGGTTGTGTTAAAGTTATAAAAGGAACCTTTATTTATTTCCCTACAATTGTAAGATTTGTAGCACTTTGATTTTAACTGACCTTCTTTTGTTCTGTCTTTGAAAGTGCCACACCCTCACAGAAGTACAGCCAGCGGGGAGGAAAAGGGGAGGTGGTGGTCACATTTGGGGCTGTGCAGGGCACTCGCTGGGTGGGCAGGAAAGATCCAGGTGCAGGCATCCAAGTTGAGCTACTGGAAGGACCCGAAGACTCCCTTCACAGCAGCTACAAATACATGTTCCAGCGGTTACGAGATATTCGAAATGGTAGCTATACAGACTTTATGGTTGCGTGTGGGTCTAAAAACAGTGAATGGATATATCCCAGAGACTTTAGATCATATTTTTTCTATCTCTTCCCCAGTGTTGACAGAGAAGATTGAGGAGCTGGGTGAAGGCCTCAGGACAAACTTCAGCATTGAGGAGTTCTCCCCCGTCTCTCTGCCTGCCCAGGTACAGAAGTGATAATACCTGCAGAAAACAACCAAATTATACATTCATCCTCACTCCTTAAATAATAGATTATTAAATAATTTAAATAATTTGTTATAAAATGTTATGTTACATCTTTTTTTTCTTAAATGTGTTAATTTTTTAATCAGAAAAATACATTTAACTTCTTTGTTGTGTTTACATCTTTGTCTCTCCAGGACAATATAACTGTGTTGGGGCAGATTTGCTGTGACAGTAATGGCAAACTGAATGCACAGTCAGTTCTGCTGGAGGCTGGACCAGAGCAAGGCGGTCAGCAAGTAGCTGTTGACCTATCTGTGCTCAAAGAGTATTCCCTCTTTCCCGGTCAGGTGAGCTGAAGAAAGTACTTTGACAGATCAAACTAGAAATGATTTATACATTTCTATTAATAACCAGGTGGTGGTTTCTCCTTTGCCTGTGCACTGAGCTTGTGTGCAGCAGGTTATATGGCCACCAAGAGTAACCGAGCATGCCAAGGACATGGGTTTGAGATTAACCCAGCGTCTGACCGAGAACTCTGACAATTTTTCACCAGTCCGCTTATAAAACTAAACTGCCTGAATTGAATTATCAGAGGAAGCCTGCAGCCTGCCTTAAGCCATTTGTACAGTGGCCCTGAGAAGGCAGACGCAACGCAATTTAAGAAAATACCAGTAAATATAAAAATGCTCCAAAGAACACAAAACACAACGGAGGATGAATAAAACTCTACTAAAATAGAAAAACTGCTGCAAAAGCTCACATAGGAACATGTGCTGCAGAACTGACAGTAAACAGCTAATAGCAAACATCTATCTACAGTATTATGTGAATCATGTGATTAAAACACATTACCTGCATATATAAGTTGACTCTAATGTAGTGTGTGTAATTTTTTATTTTTTTTGGTTCAACAAACCCGCACATAAGAAAACATTTATCTAAATGGTACTTCTCTCTGTTTTTCCAGGTGGCAGTGATGGAGGGCACAAACACTACGGGAAGAAAACTGGTTGCATTCAAACTCTATGAGGTCAGCTATAAGCTAACTGTTTTTACACTTCTGGCCTGTTTGTGGATCTTATGGTAATGGTCTTCTCTTTTTAGGCTGTTCCGCTGCCTTTCTACAGTTCTAACGTGAAAATGGAGACAGATGAAGGTAAGAATCAATCTGTCCTTTTACTGGCTTTTTCATATTTGCCTTGGACCTTATATTCTAACACTCTACACTCTTCATTTGATGCAGAGCCACTGAATGTGCTGGTGGCGTGTGGACCCTACACTCCCTCTGACAGCCTGACTTTTGACCCTTTGCTGGACTTAATCAATGTTATTGTCCGGGATCGTCCTGATGTTTGCCTCCTGGTACAGTTGCTCTTGTTGTTCCATTATAGAACGGACACAATCCATGAAAGGATTTCCACTAAAGCTCACATGTACCCTATCAGTAGTGTATGTATGAGGCACACGTGACTCTGTGTTTTGTCTTTTTCCTCTTTCTTATTTCTCTTCTCCAGCTGGGCCCATTTGTGGATTCCAGACATGAACAAATTGAGGTCAGTATGACATGGACAGCATTTTTATCTGAAAATACCCTCTGCTCATACACATGTTTGGCATATATGTAACAATCTAATTTGAGCTTCCACATCCCAAAGTTATTTTGTGGCAATGTGAATTCATGTTAATCAACATTATCTGCTTTTTGTGTGACCATCCTATCTCTATCTGTTTCTTAAATAGAAAGCCCAAGTGACTGAGACTTTTGAGACCATTTTCTCCAGATGTATTGAAAGCATCGTGGATGGGACCAGAAGGTTTGTCTTATCTAATCAAATAGGACTAGTAAGCTTCACTCAGTGCTTCTTACATGGTCAGACACCTTTGGAAATCCCCTCTCCCACTTCCTTTATCATGTTGAAGTTGGGTTCTTTGTCCAACTTCTTCTGCAGTGTTCCAAAAAGTAGCAGGGGATTTTTATGTTTGTGTAAAATCTGTGACATAGGTGCATCGTAACTGCAAACCCCTCTGAAATCCTATGACATAACCAACATGCCAAGTTCCCTGGAAGTGTAACTACACTTAGAGTCGACGCAACTATTGTGACTGTCCTCTTCAATGCTGTTGATTCCTCCTGTGCTCCCCTGAGCTTATTTTTTGCTGCAGCGTTTGAATTTTGAATCAATATGAGGAATAATAATCATAGTCTCGATATAAGGACTCACAGAAGTCAGCAAATTCCTGCTGACAGGGAAAGTCGTTCACTTGCATAGGTTACATCGTAGGCTCTGCAAAGATTTAGCTATAAAAATCAAACATGCATAGTCACTCAGCTATGGCTGGCCATCTGTAAAGAAATAAAAATTAGCAAAAATTTATTTTGCAGATAATTTTTGGTATATTTCATATAAAATACTGTTTTATATGGCCACATTATACAAGCAAATTAAGACAAGAGTTCAGTCAGACTGTAAAACTTCCACTATTTAAGTCCCTGAAGATTTTTGAAGAACTGCATATACCTCCTGCTCAAATCAGAATTTGTTTACCACAGCGAAGCCTCGTGTTTTCTTTAATCCAGTGTTGGCTGTCGGTTGGTGTTTGTGCCCTCTCAGAGAGACATCAACCACCATTTCATCTACCCTCAGCCTCCATTCACCCTGCGACAACTCAGCAAGGACCAGGCCCAGGTCAGACACTCAGAAACCCGACTGTAGGATAGCAAATGTAAAACAAATGTACTGCTTTTGTTTGTTGCATACTGATGGGCACATGCGGCCAACTTCTGAAGACTAACGGCAAGCCTCGTTGTAATAGTATAGCATTAATACAGGAGTAGTTTTTCACTCCTAAAGATGTCAGGAAAATCTCACAGGTTAAGATTTCCTGCAGAAGCTTATCTAATGTTTTTAATGCCCTGCAGCGTGTCACCCTTGTCCCTGACCCCTGCACACTGCTGATCGACGGTGTGACTTTTGGCTTGACATCCACTGACATCCTGTTCCACATGGGTGCAGAGGAAATCAGCTGGTGAGTAAGAATATTTTATAATATATACAAATTGCTAATATTAACCCAGCAGTCAAGATCAGAAAGAAGTCAGTTTGTGACCAAAGTGGGTTAATGAGCTACATATTTATTCTGATTTATAAAGAATAAGCCTGGCAGTTTTCATATTATAGTATTGCCAATGTATTTCAGTGATGGCCATCAATGTATATAGTTGAAACTGATGATGTTTTGTGTTGCAGTGGAACTGGTTCGGACAGATTCTCACGCATACTGAAGCACATGCTGACTCAGCGAAGGTAAGCCCTTAAGGAGTTAAGCTCAGCTTAATTTTTAATCTTTTGGAGGTTTTACATTATTAGTGACCCCAGTGTCTATGTTTTCATGTCCAGTTACTACCCACTGTACCCGCCTTCAGAGGAGGTAAATGTGGATTATGAGAAGTTCCAGAGCTTCGGCCAAATGCCGCTCACCCCTGACATCCTCATTGTTCCCTCTGAAATGCGCTACTTTGTAAAGGTACAGAACTCGTTTCCACTGATGTCCCATATACACACATTTAGTCAGGTTATTGATTGGAGGATCATCAGTCATTCAATATATTTGATGAAATACAGTAAAATGATTGTTTTATTTTTTAACCTAAAACTGATTTCTTTATAATTACTTATATGTTATGTTAAAATCTTCCCGTCTTCAGGACGTAGTCGGCTGTGTGTGTGTCAACCCTGGGCGACTGACCAAAGGCCAGGTGGGCGGAACCTACGGGCGGCTGCTAATTCAGCGCAGCGCTCAGGCAGAAGATGGGAAGAGAGTGAGCCCTTGTTTGACTGCTCAGGTGGTGAAAATCTAACAGGAGTAAAGACTTTAACTTCTAATTGTCACCAGAAATATTTTGTATATTGATTTATTTTCATGCCACAAACATGTTGAAATGTTTTGTGGTGTCATAATTTGCAGATTATCAGTCAAATACAGCAGCAATAATATCTTTTCAATAAATTATTGTTGCCCTATGTACAGCTTTTGTAACATTGTTTCTCTTCTACTTGAGTTTTATTGTTCTATGTTTTTGTTTCTGTGCCTCTAGCGGGACCAGAAAGAAACGTCCTGTTTCTATTGTAGTTCAGAATGTTGCCCAAAATAAAAATGTCGTATTTGCAGTGCAGTCTGAGTACTGTAGTTATTCCAGTTTATTTTTGTAACATTCATATATTGCCTCTAATTACACACCAGAAAATTAAACAATTATTAATAAATAGCTAATTGTTTCTGTACATTGTTATAAAACATACTTTGAAGCAGTACTTTATTTTAAATGAGATTTTGGCTCTTAATTTGCATATTTAGTCATAAAAATGATCAAACTCATCGGAGTTGTTAGGGTCTTCTGTCTTCGATCTGTCGTGCTCCACTTGAAAAATTCCCATATTGTGAAAACTTCCTGGAAAGTAAATTGAACATAAATCAGAGCATCTACAAAGATCGTCAGCCTATCGTATGAGACTGTAAAGACTGCTTTCACCGTACCTTTGGGCTTCTCTTGAGCTTTCACGTCTGTTTCTCTACAAGGAAAAGGAAAACTGAGAAACACATTTCATCGTGTAGTTTGTCGGTGGAAAGGTCAAAGGAATACCTACTTTTTTTGTGTTTGTTCTTGAGGTGCAAGAAGATTCTCAACATCATCTTCATCACTGACTTCATTTGAGTCATCATTACAGGATCCTGTTTTGCCTTCTTCCTCTTCCTGAGCTGCTTCCTCACTAATAATCTGCATCTGTTTAAATCTAAAAACAGAACTGTGTTAAATTTAGGTGAAGTCTTCTGTGATGATTATTTAAATCATCATCCTACCTCTTTTCTTGTGTTGTGATGATACAGTCATCTGAATCTATCTCATCTTCCTCACTTCTGTGTTCCTCTTCCTTCTCACTTTCTCCATCCTCCTGTTCATTTGACTCCTCATTTTCTTCTTCCTCACTGCCTTCACTTCCCTCCTCTTCATCCTGAGAGGAAGCAGAACCCAGTTTTCTGTTCTCGGTGCCTTCATTCTTCAGCCTGGTTGGCTGTTCTTTGTCTCCCTGCTCCTCCATTTCATCCTCTATAGATGTGTCTGCTTCTTCCCCTCTTGCTTGCTTTTTGGCAGAAACATCATCACCACTTTGATCTTTGTCACTGTCATCTTGTTCTTTATCTGTCTGGCTGTTTTCTTTTTCTTCACCATCTTCTTCAGCTTCCAGGTTTTTCTCTCTCATCTTCAACTTTTTCTTCTGTGCTGCTTTGCTCGGAGCTGCTACTCTCCTGCTCTTCTACATCACCGGCATCATCGTTTTCATTCTTTACATTGTCACTTTCTGATTCCTTCTCCCTCTGGGATCCTGACTCTTTGCATCTGTCTGATTTCTCGTCATGACTTTGAGTCCCCGCTTTTTCACTCTTGTATGCCTCACTTGAACTTCCTGACTCTTCACCAGTATGCTGACTCTCTGAGTCATCTCCCTTACCCCTGGTCTTTTCCTCTGCCACCTTCTCAGATCTCGTTGATCGAACAGAAAGCCCCCCACTTCTCTTTGTCCTCCTGCTACTGCACCTGGAGCTTTTCTCTGAGGAGGCATTGCTTTCTGAACTTTGGGCTACTGCGACTGAGGGAACAGGAATGGCACTTGAATTCCCAGATAACCTGAAAGATGGATGTATTCATTTACCACTTCGAGATGGTAGTAAGTATTAAAAAAAAAATAAAGCAAGAAGATAACATTTGTTCCTTGTTTTCCATGGTCACCTTTCCAGCATGATATATTTTAATAATATATATGAAAACAATTACTTTTATTTATATAAAACTAAGAGGTCACAAGAAGAGGATGTTTTGTATAAAATGTGCAAAATATGGGTAATGTCAAGGGGTTGGTATGCCTGTCATATGCTATAAAATGCTATCCCCTGTTTCACTTCTGGCCAATGTGACATGTACTCCATGCCATTCCTGTGCTCTCTTGTCTTGTAGTTCTTTTCTGTCCTGTCACCAAAGGCCAGAAAATGCACCAGAAAACCAGAAAGGTTAGGACAGACCTAAATTAACTAAAAGATTAAGAACGGAGACAGAAATGTGCTTGTAAACTGGGTGGGGTACTGACGAAGGGCATATGCATTGTTTTCAGAACGTGTTTAGCAGGTTAGTGCAGTATGATGGGAAGAAACTAAGGGGAGGTGGTATATGGGTGGGATCTAATAAAGTCAAAGTCAGATCTACAAGAATATAGCTTACTCCTGAGAGCTGCGTGTTTCTCTGTCTGAGGAGGCACGCTGCTTTCTTCCTCCAATCTCCTTCTTCCTCTTCTCTCTGCTTGCCACGCTGGAATCCCTGTCACTCTCACTGCTCTCGCAGTGACTGCTGGACAGACGAACTAGATACAAAATGTGCAAACACACAAAATACAAATGCACATATGCTGAATACTCACAAAGACTGACGTAAGAAAAGGATTTATTTTCATGTATTCTTTTTCCTTTCCCCACCTGGTTTAACATCTAACTCGTTTGATAAACGACTGCTGCTGCTTCTGAGACTCCTCTCTCTCTGTGAGCTCAGTGCTCTGCTCATTTTATTCTCCTCTCCTACAATCTGTGAAACCCTTGAGTCACGTGAAGGCTCCTCCACGCAGAGCTGGCCCCACAGGGCCTCGGAGTATGATGGGGTCCCAGCTGTACCAGAAGGCTGGGACCAGGGGCAGTCGGGGTGTGGAGAAGCCCAGCTTCGTAGATCCTGCCTGGGCCAGGGATGATAATGTCCAGGTGTGGAGGCAGGATAGTGAAGCGGATATGGGTGAGGGATGATGGGTGGCTGGAGGAAAGATTGAGGCACTCTGGTAGGAAATCTGGCTGTCTGGGATTGACTGTGGGTCAACCAGGAGGACTGTGTGTGGAGAAGATCGGAGGAGCTATCCTGGTTGTAATCAGAGTAACCTTTAGGTGTAGGTATAGGTTTTTGTGGCTTTGTGGGTGGACCTGCAAGCAAGAATACATATTAGACTGATGTTTGCGACACTAACACTGGACTTTAAATCAAATATGTGTATAAAGAAATATTCAAGGTAACTGCGCTGTGGAAAATAATTTGTGAAGCATCCTGGAACTTCCCAATGTGACACCAGATTATTAACACTGAATAATAAACATGACAGTCATTTCCTAAAGTGAGCTACAAAGAAAACAAACCTTACAAAAGTAAAGACTGACCTACAGAAGACTTCATCACTTCTGCATTCTGTAAGCATGAAGTTAGATAGTCGTCTAGTTTCTGTTGAAGAAACAGTCTTTTTAATGCATTGTCAGGGCAACATGGCTTTAGTTGTAGATTGTCTTTCACATGGGTAAAGTGTTCCTTACAGACGTCTTTTTGAGATGATGATTTCTGATAGTTTCTGCTTTTCTCTAATCCACACAGGCACAAAAAATATCCATACAGGTTCAAATATATGCATACAGCCCCACTAATATTTGGTTAAATATCCCTTAACAAGTTACACCTTGATCAGGCACTTTTGGTAGCCATCGAGATTCTGTCATCATTCTGGATATTTGACCACTCTTCTTGCCAAGTTTAGTAGTTTATTTAAATTGGTTGGTTTCCTGGCACAGACCTGGCTTCTAAGCATAGTCCGTAAATTTTCAATAGGGTTGAGGTCAGGGCTTTGGGAAAGCCATTCCGGAAGATTATGTTAGCCTGCTTTATCCATTCCAAAACCAGTTTTGATCTGTGTTTGGGATCACTGTCCTGTTGGAACACACAGTTGTGTCCCAGGTTTAACCATCCACTTTGTGCAATGAAGCAGTACCACTGGCAACAAAACAGCCCCAGAGCATGACTCTACCACCACCATGCTTGACAGCTGGTACAGTGTTCTTAGTTATAAAAGCCTGATCTTTTCTCTTCCAAACATACCTCTTGTCATTGTGGTCAAAGAGCTCAATCTTTGTCTTGTCTCACCATAAAACTTTTCTCCAGAAGGCATTTGGCTTGTCTATGTGGGTAGCTGCAAATTTCAGTTCAGCTTGAAGGTGTCCATTTTGGAGCAGGGGCATCTGTCTTGGTCATCACCCTCTCAGTCCATAGTTATGTAAAACTCACTTCACTGTGGACAGTGACTGTGGTGTTCCAGCAGTTTCCAATTCATGACAGATTTGAGCCTTGGTGGTTCCTGGCTTGTTCCTGAACATCCTAACTAATTTCCTCTCATCTGAGAGTGACTGTTGGGTTCTTCTTCCAGACCTTGAAAAAGGGGTGACACATCCAAACAACTTGTACAGTACAGTAGTTTGAACTGACGATCTTGGAATTGGCGGGTGTTTAGAAATGGCTCCAAGAGACCTTCCCAACTAGTGTAAATTTACAGTTCTCAGCCTTATAGCTTCACTGAGTTCCTTATACTTTCCCATTATTCTGAGTATTGGTCAATGAGTGCTATCAAACAAATCTTTTTTATGTTGGCAAAGAGAAACTACCAGTTGTACTCAATCATAATCACTAACGAGAAACCAATAGTCCTTGGTCTCGTCAAGTTAAGACACTGCAGAACCTTCAGCACCACTTATTACAAGATCCAAGTGTATATATTTGAGCTTGTATGTATATTTCTTACCCTGTGAAGATTAGAGAAAATTCAAATTAAATTCAAACTTGTGCGCCCAGTTCTTGTTTTTTAAAGTCATTAAAGATGTATGCTGTACAATCATTCCACCCTGGAAAAAGAACAGTTCAAAGAAATCATTAAAAGCCCTAAATTACCATGACATTCATCCCCATGATGAGGGGATGTCAACTTTTGACCACAACTGTAAGTAAAGCACAAAGTACACACCGCATGCTTTTATTTTGCAATTAATAAACTTACCTTGCTGTGCATTAATTGTACCTTCTTCTGAGCTGCCTGTGTCTTCTCCTTAAGTTGCTGCTGCCAGCGGGGGGAGTTCTCCTCCAGATATCTTTCATACTCCATCTGCAGGGGTCAAAACAATAATTTATTCACGAGGAAAAAGTACATTTCTTCCAGTGTGCTTTATGTGAGTGTTTTCCTGTATGTCTGCGCACCCGAATAATTTTCATGGCAGCGTTGCGGGCCAGCATCTCTTTCAGTGTGTCCTGGGCTTTCTCAAACTGCTGCAGCAGCTGCCTGTTTTGTTGCTGGGCTGTGTACTCTCTCTCCTTCAGCTCCTGCCAGCGTTGCTGCAGGTGCATCACTCTTGAATAGAAAACATGTAAAAACTGAGAGTTTTTTTTTAAAAAAAAGCACTTCCACCAGCATATATAAACAATGAATCACTGAGAAAGTGTTGTGCTATCTTGTGTCTTACAGATGTTCCTGACTGTGAAGAGCTGAAGAGTCATCTTGCAACAACACTGCCATGTTAACACTGTAAGAGAAAGAGGTCATGAAACAGCATGATGGTAATCCAAGCCAAACACACCCTCTCCATCTACATACAGTCCATCTTTCTAGGTGACATGACATCATTTACTTCTTAGATTTGCCAATAAAAGTAATGCTGACTGTAAACATTACCTTTCACATAAAAGCTGCATATACACTTAAATGAATCCACCTAAACCCACATAGTACAGATCAATATATACAAGTGCAAAATTATCATATTAAATTGGAGATTGAACGATTTACAAAATTACACATCCTTCTCTGCCAATAAGGTACCATTCAGTGGGTCTAACCTCTTATTTCCACAGAACTCTCTTTGTTTGGTGAAAGTGTTTTTTTCTGAGCCGTTCATATGTCCAAGAGATAGTAAATTCTCCTTCAGTGCAGCCATGACTGTGGGCTCTTAGTAGATGAAGAGATTATCAGGGATTAAAGGCTGTGTTTTGAGGGGGGAGGGACCAAAGACTTGCTGTCCAATCCATATACAGTGCCTGCATGCTAATGAGGTTAAACAGTACTGAGGTCAGTTTTATTGGCAAGTGAGTTACCAGGTATTTGGAACTTGTATTTATGTAAGGTGTGAGTCTGCACTTGAGAAGACTGAAAACCACCAGTATGTTTCTTTATTATCACATAATTAAAACTAGTTTTAACTATCTTCTAGTTTTTTCAAATCATCTATGTATATGATAAAATAGACATAACAATTTTAGGCAATTTCTGTTAAAGCGCCCATCATATTAGAGTAAGACAAAAAAAAGGAGGCTTATGTTTATAATGAAAAATTCATGGGATCCTCAGACGTGAGTACCTCTGACTTACAGAGAATTACATTTACCTTGAAATAAGAAATGATATAAATATTTTTTTTGCATTTATGCTGCAAAAAAAAGCTTTTTGCTTAAAAAAAAAAGAACAAATAAACAGCCAGATTAATATGTGGGAAATGATTTAGGAGGAGACACTGACTAATGATAAGGACCATGGCAGGACGTTTTACTCCCTAGTATTAAAATTAAATTGATGGCTGCTAGCAGACAAAAACACAATGACGCAGTGAGGGGTGAAGAAAAGCACCTTAAGTACAAATATATACAAATAAAGGGCTAAAAAGAGTAGTGTAGTTGAATTTTACCCAACTCCAAACAAGTTAGAGCGGGAACCAAAGTGTATTGTTGCATTGCGGATGTGTTTTCATGTAACACCTGCTGGTAGACGTGATTCCGTCCATAATCACAGATCGTGCTTGTTAGGGGGGTTTATAAAGGATAAAGCGGTCTCACTTCTTTTATTACAATAATTCTTCTTACAACTAATTTTTCCGAGAGACACACCGGGCATTTTTTAATTTCATGTTTTTGATTTAGCCTCACGCGAGAAGTTAATTTACGTTTTTTCGGCTAGCTAAGCTAACCGACGTTTACCGCTGTGCAGTCAAAGCACTTCTCCCACTACCCAAATCGTGTTTTTAGGTTTAATTTCAAACTACAAGAACGGGTCGTAGGGTGACAAAACATGACGAGTTTAGCCGGTAAGGTGTTTTGCAGGGTGGAAAAGATGTGTCGCCACCTCCCCGTGGTCCTTAACACGTTCCTGGTTTTCTCCATAACTGGAGAGGTGAGCTACCTGGTGTCAGTGGAGGCTCCGCTGGAGCCGGACCAGAAGAAGACTCATTGGTCCTTCCGGTGGAAATTAGTCCACCTGCTGGCCCAGTATTTTATGTTGGGAAACATCTGCTGGAACGCCCTGCTCTTTATGAAAACCAGTCCCAGCATCAAAGGAGTGTTCCTGGGAGGAGAAGTCCTAGGCCAAGGGTGGAGGTGAGGATTAAACAGTTGAAAATGAGTGTTATGGCATTTAGTGTACAGCACACTTTACGGACAATATTATGCGGTCACAACTACCTACATCCTCTGTGTATTTCTGGTATGGGCTTGGGTTTTGTCACGATTTGAGCAAGCCTCCAGTTAAGGGATTTTTGGGCGACTGTTTTATTTAAAGCCTTTGTAAAGCGTCAAATCGGAAGAATTAATACAGTCTACCTCCACTTCCCCATCCGGCTCAACATAACTGTCTGTACTAAATGATTAACTTGGAGATTAAGCAAGAAAAATGTGATGCAATTCTGAAAGAAATAATGCCTTACGGTTACTCTTGAGTAAATCAGGATTTTCCTGGACATTTAAAAAAAAAAAACCTCAGGTCCCCACCAAGGTTAATATAGGTAACTAAAAGTTATTATAGCTAACTAAAAGTAATAAAACTAGGTCTGAAAGACAAAAAAAAGAGAACTAACTTTAATAATACTGTATACTCATAAAATTAAAATAAAAGGTTACAGGAAATGTCTTTAGTTTTAGTGTTTTCTATTTTGTCATATTTGTCAACACAACCAGCTCGATGAGGCTTTAGTAGAAATTTCTACACAACTCTGAGTTGTGAAAAGTGCTGTGTTTCTATTGTAATATCTGTTCTGAACTTCTGAAATCTTGCCACTGACAAACAACTTCCACATTATAATAATAACAAAAAATAACTAATGAAAACTGTGTATGGATAGAGTTGGAAATGTGTTAACAAATGAAAAGGGTGTGTTGAGAAGATGGAATGAGTACTCTGAGGAGCTCATGAATGAAGAAAATGAGCGAGGAGGACAGGTAGAGGAAAGGTATTGAATCAGGAAGTGCAGAGGGTTAGTAAGGTGAAAGCGAATGCAGCTATGAAGAGTGGAAAGGCAGTTGGTCCAGATGACCATGCCTGTGGATATATGAAGATGTCTAGAAGAGAAGGTAGTGGACTTTTAAAACAGATTGTTTAACACAATCATGGAGAATGAGAAAATGCCTGAATTATGGAGAAGATGTGTACTGGTACTGGTTTATAAGACCAAGTATGATGCGCAGAGCTGTAGTAACTACAGAGAGATAAAGTTGTACCATGAAGGTATGAGAGAGAGTTGCTGAAGTTAGGTTAAGAAGAGAGGTGATGATCAGTGAGCAGCAGTATTTCTTCATGCCAAGTAAGGGCACTACAGATGTGATGTTTGCTTTGAAAGTGTTGATAGAGAAGCATAGAGAAGGTCAGAAGGAGTTGCACTGTATCTTTGTGGATCGGCAGAAAGTATATGATCAGGTGCCAAGAGAGGAACTGTAGTACTGCATGAGGAAGTCAGGAGTGACAGAGAAGTATGTAAGGGTGGTGCAGGACATGTATAAGGACAACGAGACAGTGGTAAGGTGTGCAGTAGAAGCAGGGGCACAGCTATTTGTATGCGGACACATTTTTAGATCCCCCCCCCCAAACCCATGCGCGTGCACACACACACACACACACACACACACACACACCGCACCCTCTCAAGGTTTACTGTGTTCATGTGTGCAGATCTCACTTATTTATGGACTTATAATCTAAGACTTCTATTGCAGGCTTTTATTTTCCATCCATCCATCCATTTTCTTCTGCTTATTCGAGGTCGGGTCGTGGGGGCAGCAACCTAAGTCGGGAAACCCTACTTAGGTTTTACCACCCTGTAAAACCTAAGTGGGGAAGCAACAGGATGAGGGGAGGTGAAGGAGCATAGGGGCGCCTAATCAGCATTGTGCCTCTGTTATTGATCATATCATATGCACAACTGTTAAATACAGAAAATGCCGACTAGAGAAACAATTTCCCTGTATAACTTTGCGAGATGGCAGTGCTGAAGATGCTAAGATTTTCACTGGGGGTGACCAGAATGGACAAGATTAGAAATGAGAACATCAGAAGGACAGCTCAGATTGAGCAGTTTGGAGACAAAGTTAGAGTGGCAATGCCCAGATGGTTTGGAAACGTGCAGAGGAGGGATTGTGAACATATTGGAAAAGGGTATTGAATATGGAACTGCCAGGCAGGAGGAAAAGAGGAAGACCACAGAAGTTTCATGGATGTAGTGCAGAGGGTTGGTGTGATAGAGAAAGATACTAGATAGGGTGAGATGGTGGCAGATGATTGGCTGGTGACCCCTAAAAGAAGCAAGCTGAAAAAAGAAGAAGAAATGTCCAAAAATAACAGAAATGCAAAAACGTCTATGAAGTCAGGTAACTGTTTTTCTCCTCTGTGAAACTCAGTCAGGTGCAGCTATGTTAATAACTATGTCACCCATCCCTTAAAAAGAGGTACTTTGTAGTCACATCAGCCAAGGGAAATGTTACGCTCCATTGTACAGTGAATTTTAGACAGTAGTGTTCTTCCAACTTTGGGGCATCTCTTCAGGAAAGATCTTTTCCTGTTTCAACATATTGTGCTCCTGTGCATAAAGTGACATCCATAAAGAAATTGTTTTCTGAGCCCTGGCTTTAACCTTATTCAACATGGTGGAATAAACTGGTCACCTGATTTCACAGTAAAATCATTAACCTCACTCAGTGTTGTTACGGTTGAATGGGAAAAACTCACTGCAGCAAAATTGCAAAATATTGTTTACAGCATCCCAGAAGTCTGTATATGTTTTATGCTTTCATAATTGAACTTTTTTTTTAACTTTTTATTTATTTTTAACCACAAATAGTGACACTTTTCCATAGTTACTTTCTTTTCTTGCAGCTGTATACATTCCACATTATAAGTTGATGAATGAAGATGAGATAGCAATAATATTGTCAAAAGTTATAACAATGAATACAATACAATAATATAGGCAAAATGACAAAAAGTAAAAAAAATAAATAAATAAAAAAAAAAACAATAGAATCCCCTATGAGGTAAGATGGTCCACACATTCTCATTCACAATGGTATTTTTTACCGATCCAAAAGTGTACAGTGAGTGCAAAAGGGCAGGCCTCTAAGTATAGTGTTAATAAGGGCATGACTGGGCTCCATATTAAAAACTGGTTTTTGAAGCCTTAGAGAGTATGTAATTTCCTCCATTAAATAAATGTCCCAAACCTTTTGAATCCTTGTGTTATATGTGGGGGGCTCTGGTTTTAGCCATCTAATGGTTATGCGTTTCAACGCTGCTGTGAGCAGTATGTTTAGAAGATATCTGTCGGCCTTCCTGTCCATTCCCTCAGGTATTTCTCCCAGTACTGATAACTGAACTGGTTGACATGTTTTTTTTAAGGCTTTCAAGGAAAACAAAATGATAAGAACACTGAACCCCAACAGTCTGATCTCCAGTGAGAAATATATGTGACTGAGATGTTATTGTTTGAGTGAAGTGATCTGATTAGGTTAAACTCACAATAAATCTTGGCTTACCATTGTGCAGTATGATTGGGGGGGTTTTACATAACATGTACTGTATGTAAATATAACCTCTGTTGACAGCTGAAACCTCGTTTTTGGAACCTCGTAAGGTGTTCATAATGAACACAGTATGAGTATTTTTTTTTAACTATCCCAAAGTATCTCTTTTTGTTTTCCTGCTTAAGGTAGCGCCGGTAAAACGGCTGCATGACCTCAGACACCTGTCTCCCCTGTTTGTTTCTGTGTTTGCATTTCTTGGATGGGTGTTCTGTTAACTGTAATTTCCCCATTGTGGGACTAATAAAGGTATTCATTCAAACAGCTTGTAGGTTTTCTAAAATCTAAAATCCTAGACCAAGAAAGTTATATTATTAATTTAACCAGAGCAAAGAGGCTTGATTTTTCATTTTTACCAGATCTAAAGTTTGCTTCACACTTTGTTCCAAAGCTGGACTTCATGTGGATTATTTCTGTGGGGCTCAGCTTATAGCCACAACCTTTATTTTTGATTCTCACAATAAAAAAGACTTATTAATAGCCATTAAAAAAGTTTCTCTTTTATTTACAGGTACTGTTATACATGCGAGACACACACTCCTCCACGCTGCTCCCACTGCTACGACTGCAAGGTGTGTGTGCTGCGGCGGGATCACCACTGTGTCTTTTTTGGCCAGTGCGTGGGCTTTCGCAATTATCGCTACTTCCTGAGCTGCCTGCTGTTCATGTGGTCGGGGCTCCTGTATGCTACCCTGATGAATGCAGAGGTCTTCATTGTCATACTGAAGGAGGGTGTGACAGTACACAGCATCCTGCTGCTGCTCATACCCTGGATCATGCTTGTTTCAGGTACTATCTGGTCTGTCACATCTAGAGTGTCTCATTTTGTGGCCATACTTTATTACTGTGATACTAAATGTTTGGCCTTTTGCTTAAAACTTACTCAGAATTAATCCAAACTGTTGCTGCTTAATTTTCTATTGGTCAGATAATTGACGGCTAATACTTTTTTGGTTGTTTTTATTTATTTATTTTTTTAGACAAATTCAAAGGCTGCAGAAGTGATTTCCCCAGCTAAAACTACAATTTACACTTAGAGATGTTTCTCACTCAACAGAATGTATTAAATAACAAGGAAAGAGGATACTGTTATCTCTGCTTAAAGAAAAATGGTGCAGTCTGATGCACAAATACATCAGCCTATTATTGGTATTGACCAATATCCCCACTGCTGACTGATATCATCACCACCATAATAACTACAGAAATTAAACTAAAAGAAGTTACATGCATTGAAATCAGCCTCCTGCTAAACTGTAATTATAAGTATCAGCTTCAAATTTACACTTAGTGCATCTCTGACTAATAAGTTCTAAGAAATATGTAATTATTCAGATAATAATTCACAAATATTTACTATTTATTTTAGAAACTGTGGTTTATTGTTGAGACAAAAATGATACTGTCTTTGTGCCTCTGGTTGATTGGTTAATTTAATTATGATGAGATGAATGCCAGACCTCAGCTTGGATGGATTTGTCATCACCTGCTCTGATTTAATCTGTGCTGCTGTTCCTTATCACCTCAGGCCAGGTCTCAGCGCGTGCCTTTGCCTTCGCCTTCATCGCAGACACATGCGTGGTCGGTTTCCTGCTGGTGTCTTCCTTCTTCTTCTTCCATCTCTTCCTACTGTTTCGTGGTCAGACCACCAGGGAGTGGTACTCGTCCCGCCGGCCCTACAGCCTGGGGCTCCTCGGCAACCTGCATCATACACTGGGCCTGCGCTGGTACATCTGCTGGCTCTGCCCGCTCATCCCCTCGCCACTGCCTGGAGACGGTATAAACTTCCAGGTCACAGGGTCGCTGGAACCCTCGCGGTAACAGCTGCAGGTCTGAACAGGCTGTGTGTCTTTACTGTAGCGGTGGTGGTTAATATTATCGGGAACAGCAGCAGGGAAACTCACCTCAGTTCAAGAAGAGGTAGCTTGGGGTGGGAAGAAGATGGAATTCTTTGTGGCTGTTTAATATGTTGATGGGTGTAACTCGTTGCCAGTATCTACTCTGTAGATTCTGTGCTGAGACAAAGAAATTAAGAGTCTTCTTTTGATCTTAAATGGTAATCCATACACTCAGCAAGGCTGGCCTCAGAAAATTCACACAGAAATTGACTGTGTTCCTTTGGCGTACTGAGCACTGACAATATATGTTTAAAAAGTGCACTGAAATAAGAATGTATTTTGACTGTGAACAGCGATAAATTTTTCGCCTTGTCAAGAAGCACTCACCATCTCTGACAGTGTCTCCTCGGGCAGATGGCCTTGTGACAGTGTTGATAATGGCTGCTTTTTTGGGTTTTCCCTACACTGAAGCTGCCTAAATCTCAAGGTTATACAAGTGTGGCTTACACTGTTAATTAATTACACCACAGGACTGTAAAATACACAATCATTTGTCTCTATTGTGCTGTTACTTTGGGGATGCTGCGTCCACTCCTGAACTCAGGCTGAGTTCATTAAATTAACCTTTTTATTGGATGTTGCTGTGGCAGGAGGAATAGTGAGAGACACTAGGGAGGAGTGCTGCAATGCTGTATTAATGTCGCCAAGACAATATATGAATTAAAAAGAAAAGCCAAAATGGTACAAAGTATGAAATCTGACAGTTTTGGTTTATTAAATACAGTATTTAAATTTGTATGCTTATGATGTGTGAACAGTTTTTCTCCATGTTTGAGATTTCTGTCAGTACGGGACTCCAGCAGCGTCTGTGTCCTCGTTCTGTACAGAACACTTTACATACTATATGCACATCTTTAGAGCATCCTGTTATTTGCATAAAATTAGTTTATACATTTGTTGAGACAAACACTTTCAAATTGAAGTAGTTGATGGGCATATTTTTCTTTTCCATGAGGTGTCCCTGTAATGGTTTAACAGTTTTGAGTGTACTATCATTGTGTTTAGTGCTTCAGATCAGAATATAATGTAGATCTGGGACAATGCTAACATGTCAGTTTTACTTGATGCCAAATTAAATTCCTTCATCTCCCTGTTTTTTACTCTCTGGCACCTTTTCCATTTCTAACTGTAATTCTCCTGCCTTTAAGTGTAATGAAAAATTACAAGCCTTTTTTGTTTATTTGTTTTGGTTTGTTTTTTTCTTCTACTGGTCACTAAATTTTATATTATAACCAAAATTATTGTTTACAGCTGATATTGTTTTACCAGAAATATAGTTTTAATTGTTTGGTTGGGTAATTATTGGGTTTTTGCCATTTAAGTGTGTTTAAGCAAGTTGCTTGAAGGGAGATACTGGACCACTGAGAAATGTTTAATTTTAATATTGTATTTTTGTTAAAGTATTTTTGTTGAAATAATTAAATTTGGGTTTCAAATGTTTTAACTGCCTCTTATTCACATCATTTTAAACTCCACTTCTTGCCACGTTTGACTACTAAAATTATAAATTCTCATTCCTTATTCCTGCCGGATCCCATTCAAATCTAGAACAATTAAAAATTGTAACAATCACCAAAAGATAAGATCGAAGCTACTAAAGTGACTTTAGAGTGCAAGGTTGTACTCAAATGCATAATATATGCTCACTGGCCACTTTATTAGGAACCCCTCTTTGGTGGCTCGTTAACAAAAATATCTAATCGGCCAATCCCATAGCAGCAACTCAGTGTGTTTAAACATGTAGACATGGTTAACAGGAAGAAATGTGATTTAAATGACTGAACGTGGCTCTGTTGTTGACTTATTTCAGAAATTGCTGATCTAGGATTTTCCACACAGCCATCTCTATGGTTTACAGAGAATGGTCTGAAAAACAGAAAATATCCAGTGAGCAGTAGTTCACAAGAAAACACCTTGATGAGGTCAGAGGAGAATGGTCAGACTGCTTCAAGCTGATAGGAAGGCAGCAGTAACACAAATAGCCACTCATTACAGTCAAGGTATGCAGAAGAGCATCTCTGAACATGTTGAACCTTGAAGCAGATATGTTACAGCAGCAGAAAACACTGGGTACCACTCCTGTTGGCTAAGAACAGGAAGCTGAGTCTACAGTTCACACAGGCTTATAATAAATTAGATAATAGAAGATTGGAAAAGCATTGCCTGTTCCAATGAGTCTCAATTTCTGCTGCAACATTTAGGGTCAGGATCTGGTGTAAATAATACAAAAGCATGGATCCATCCTGCAGCTCAGGCTGCTGGTGGGGGTGTAGGTGTGTGGTGGATTTTCATAGGACACTTTGAGCCCTTTAGGACCAACTGAGCATTTAATCACCACAGCCTACCTGAGTATTACTACTAACCATGTCCATCCCTTTATGACCACAGTGTACCGTCATCTGATGGCTGCTTCAAGCAGGATAACACACCATGTCACAGAGCATCTCAAACTGCTTTCTTGAACGTAAGTTCACTGTACTTAGATGGCCTCCACAGTCATGTGTCTGTCATATTTGTCTAATATAGGATTAATAATTGCAGCTGAAGTGAGCAGAAATATCTACCAGTACAGTTTATACTCTTTCTAAAACTTAATTGTGATTTTCTGGTGGCTTGTAAGCCGTATCAGTAAGTCTTACTGTTATCCTGTTGTATGACTGTGTTGTGAATCAGTTGGAAATTAGGGATTTAGTAAAGTGCTTTCACTGTGAAGAACTGCCGCCCTCCATGACTCATTGCCGCTATAGCAAACAGCGGTAACCTGCTTAGTATGGCAGCTAGATCCACAGTTTAGCCAGGTAGCAAAGATTTGACTTCCTGGTAAGGTTTTTAGTTTTCTAGTTTTATACAGACGCAAAACTAGTGAGCCACTAATAAGAGCTATATTACACAATTTAATTATTTGATAAAGTTAGATCAAATTTAGTTAAGGCTAATTTGAAAAAACGTATAATGCTGACCATTAGCTTACAAGTTATTACCATGCATGTAGCTTTCCCCCGTCTTTCTCCGTTTTATGTCTTAACATTTATGTAAAGCCACAATAATATATCTGTATGTTAAAAATGTCACCCTTTTTTGAACTACAATTCAGTTCTGGTAAATTAATAGTATAAATAAGTAGCCTTACAGTTAACCGTTAGCTAAGCCTCTCTCCCCGTTATGTAGCCTTATTCATGCCTCCGTGTGTATTTACATTACCAGCAAATTCTTATTCTTAAATGTGTGACGACATGGCATCGACTGGATGGACAAACATTACTGTATTATGTTTATTGTATGTCTCATTGGAAGCATTTCTGATTCTGATACGTCTATGCAGTCCTATGAAACACTAAGGGCACTCTTACTGCTTCCATAGAGGGTAAGTAGCAGCCAGGTGCCGCTAATCAAATGCAGTTGATTAATTGATCATCAGCAAAACCAATTAAAATACTGGTTAAAAATATTTTTATCACAGTTTTTCCTTCAGTGGTAGCTGAAGCTTCTTTTGATATGCAGGAAAACCCTGTAGATCTGTAAGTCTACTTTAAATCTAGTTGGAAGTCTTAAATTATTGTCAACATTGTTCAGTTTTACAATTTAAAAAAAGAACATTAGAAGATACCCAGCGGCTCCATCACTGGTTTCACTTCATCTGTAAGACAAGACACCACTTTATCTGTCATCTCTTCTTCATGTAGCCCATAATAAATATCACCCAAGGTCAAGTGAATGCATCAAGTTCACCATTCCCAATACCTCTACTGTTTTTGGCTGCAACTCCTTTCTTTTTGCAGCAGCAAATGATTGGAACACTTTACAAAGCTCCCTCAAACTTGCAACTTTAACATCTCTTACTACTTTAAACCATAAAATTCAAGAGATCACAGTTGACTGTTGCTCTTGCTGATCACACCAGATCACACTAATGTACATACCCACATACACTTTCTCCTATATATATTCATACATGCGTACGATCACACGCATACACGTTAGCATCCCCCCTCTCTCCCCTTTATGCAAACTCACCTATTCTCCTCATTCCTGCTTTATATCCAGTTGTCATGATTTACATGCTTGCTCCATGTTAATCTCAGATTTATTGATTGATTGATTTTTTTGGTATGTGTTTATGTTTATGTCTGTCTATGTGTAGTGGACCTAATTCTATTCCAGGTCATGGTTCTCAAACATTTTACCTGGTAAAATACATTGCAAGCTTTATGTCATTATTTAATATTAATTTTGATGAAAATATATTTTGATCAGAAGGAAGGAGTAAGTCAGCTGGATGGATTTCATAGAGGAAAACATGTGAGTGATACTGAGTGAACAAGCACACAAACAGAAAAATGTGACTTACTGTATAGTATGTGATACGTTTTTCTGTGGTTTGGACATGCAGGTCACCAGAGGAGATGCTTGAGAAAATAGCAGAGCTGGACTACAATCAGAGCCTGATGAGGGATCTGAATGCTGAGATGAGGACATGGCTGGATGCTGCAGACGATGACATGGCAGTGCTGCGCTCTGAGAATGAGTCCCTCAGAAAACAAGTAAAAACGTGAGCTGGGGCACATTATTTTCACTACTCAGTTGTATAAGGGTCACTTCTGTTTCATCTCTCTGCCATTTGGTGGCATTCAACTGGTAGACTGCCACAAGTTTCCAACTTTTGCCTTCCAGTAAAACAATGGCAATTTATACGTGTTTGTAATATGTGTTATTTTGCCTTTGGGAAAAGTAAAGTGTGAAAGACAAAGATCCTAATTTTTGGCCCTTAAGGCAACAGCAGTGCTTCTGATTCTTGTTCAGAATTTAATAAACCAGGTCAATACTACATCAGCATGAGAGGTTGAGTCTTTAATATTTAACTAATTTAAAATTAATCTTCCTGTTTCATTGTTGCCTGTGTAATACTTTGCCTCTCACTGTTAGAGCTCTCCTACATATATTTTTTTAATGAATCAAAGACACAATCTTTTACTTTTTGAATTTATAGGAATTATTAGTGACTTCTTTTTAGCTACATAATTGTACTTCTTTTAATTTTATAAGGTGAAATATTTTATTTATATTTTTAATCAATGTGGTCAGAAGCTTATAGCTGTGTTTGTGTGTCTGCAGCCTGGAGAAACTTGTCTGTGATGCACAACAGGTTGAAGCAGAGCCTTGCACAACTCTGGCAGATGACCTTGAGGCAACTAGATGCAATGAAGAAAAGATCCATGCATTGGTGTGTAACCAGATGTGTTTGAGATATTTAAGCTTCATAAAATGTAGATATAATGTTGCACTGATCTCTCAGTGAGTGGAGTTCAGGTGAACCTTCATGTTTTCTGTGCAGGAGAAGGAATCCAACATGATGAGGGAACAAAATAAGAAGCTAACAGCAGAGGTATGCATTATTTCTCACATATAGTGACCAGTTTAAACTGTCCTCATATTTTATGGCACCAGTTGTGATACATGCTTAAAAGCGAAAACAGGTCAAGCATTCCAGGAATTCCAGATTTACCTTGGATGATTGTGCTTTTGGGTTTTGATATTCCCATCTTAACTTTTACATACTTTAACTTGAAAGCAGTTTCTAAATGTAGATGTAAATTTAAATGTAATCAAATTTTTTTCAGCTCAAAAGCCTCCAGCAAGAGAGAGACCAGGGCAAGTTGACGTTGAGCAACCTCAAGGTTACTCTTCAGGCCTTGGAGGTAACATAATCGATTCTACCATAGTCATAACCACCTTGATGTCACACCTTAATTAGTGAAGTCCAGTTAGGAAGCCTTCAGCTGAGTGTTTATGTCATTTCCATCTTGGAATTCTGAAACTGACATGTGAGGAGTGGATCTGATTGTGAAAAGAATGACATCACATACTTATTAATGAATCACTTGTGATTGACAAGTTGTTAACAAATAAGCATACCTCACATAATCCTCCATTTTGGTTCTAATAATTACCATAGTTTAAAAAAAGCTCATGTTTTATTCAGCATGACCTGAAATTAGGGAGCCCATAAAGTTCTCAGGAAAGTGTATATCATAGATCAAGGAAGCCGAGGGCCATTCTCCCATAGTTCTATGCAACCAGAAGTGTTTTGGCAACCAGAGGAGTCGCCCCCTGCTGCCCATTAAAAAATAATGCCGATTTAAGGAATTTCTTTTTTTTTTTTAGCCTGTCATGTCTGGCAGTTTTTGCAATCGGAATGATGATCCGAATGTACTGATGTACCAAACATATTTGCTTTTACAAAAACAGCTCTATAAGTTTTCTGTAGGCTATTCTTGTTAATGTTTGTATTTTTATTTATTTTTTATTTAGTTATTTATGCCAGAGCTGACAGGCAATAAGGAAGGGGATAGAAAAGAGTGGAGGAAAAAAAAGGGGGGCAAAGGGGAGAAAGGGAAAAAATAATCGAAAAAAAGTAGATATACATACGTACACATATTCACATATTTATACATACACACACACACACACACACTCTTGGTGTTTGCAGTAATGTGTGTATATGCGCCTCTGTCATGGAATGTACTCAATAATGAGGATAAGAAACTGCAACCGTGCCCCCCGCAATCCAGAGGCGAATAGGAAAGGACCCAGGGGACCCAGGTCATCCACAGCCCACTAGGAGCTCAGAAGGCCCAATTTAAGGAATTTCTACGTTGTTCTCTTGTCAAACCCAGAAGTTATGTCCATCTTTTATACTACCTGTGAATGATATTCTTCTCTTCTTCTGTTAATTTGTATTTTCGTGTGTTTCTTTAGTTTCAAATGGAAGCAGCTCAGTCAGGACTGCAGCACAGGGATGAGGTTATTCATCAAGTATGTACAAGATCAACCCAATACCAGGCAGTAACTGACCAACAGTGTCAGATTTTCTCACAAGCATTAATCTCTTTGGAGCTCACATTAACATTTAAACAGTTCTTTATCATTTGTTAATTTACTTCTTTTTTTTTTTTTTTAGAAAAACTTGCTGTTGAAACATTTGGATGAAACCGTAGAAGAGTACTCAAACGCAATGAAGGTAACAATATTCTTATCCACTGTTAAAAAGTAAGACTCCAAAAACACAATGTTTTATTTTTTCAGTATAATTTATTGAATTTGAACATGTAATGTAACTCATCATACACCTTTCTAAAACTATGGCAGCTAAGAAATGAATCACGGTGAATTTGTTAATTGTATCAATAAAAGATCAGGAAAGAGTCACGGGAGTCTGAAGTGTGCTGGTTGGTGTAATATTGACTAGAGAAAGATTTTCAAGGAAAAATTTCACCAAATTTGAAACATGATAGTTTCCTTTCTGTGAAGATATGTGTGCATCCTTTTGATCTGCTGGGATCTCCAAATGCACAGTAGTATGTAGAAGTCTGGATACGCTTTGGGCCATAATTGACTTGTTGACAGGTCAAGAATTGCCATAGTTGAAAAGACTGTCAGGGTATCAAAGGGAAGGCTTTAAAAAGATTAAAGTAACCTCCAGCTGTTTCAGTTGTCTTGACGGGTAACAGAGAAGTGACAGTTAAAAGGAACTCTGAAAGTCAGGACAGTATCTTCGAGACTTTGAGCTAAAACTGCACTTCTGCTGTGCAAGAAAGGAAAACAAAATGTCATGAATTTAAAAAGCACTGCTAGAAAGTTTAGCTGACGGAGTGTTAGTCCACTGTTCCACTGCAGTTCAGATGCACAAACAGAGCCTATGTGGAAGAGGTATCTGAAGGAAACCTTACCTTCAAACAGAGAGAGAAAAAAAAAAAATCAACTCTTTCACCAAATTAATCAAATGTATGTTGGGGGGGGGGGGGCATCATAGACCGTGTCAACTTTTAAGCCTCAGGGTGGAAACTATATTTGAGGTTTTATGTCTGCTTAGATGCAAGAAACATTGTGCAGGTAAAGGGAAGAAGGAATCCAAACAAATATCAGAGTTTTTGAATACAAATCTGAATACAATTAGTAGTAGTTGGCCACGATTACTGTTTGATTTAAAATTAAAAAAATGTTTTTAGTTAGAAATAAAAGTAACTGCATGATTTTTTGAAGAAATGCTCATTTTTAAGTCTGTTTGGTGGAAGGCTTGTATTTTAGTTTTTTCCTTAAAGCATAGACATTGGCCTGTTATGCTTACTGCTCCATCTGCAGTGCAAAAGTGTCAGAGATTCATAAAATTTGATCCTGCGTTTGGAATCTCTGCAATAATGTCCATGTCTAAATGTACAGTGCTCTTGCAGCAGTTGTATGTTTTTGGTTTATAGGCTGTTGAGGTGTTTTACTGTCTGACCCTGTTTCTTTGCTGCAGGACCTCAGGCTGAAAAACCAGGAGCTGAGGAACCAGTTGGAAGACAGACTAGATGAGGCCACATTGTAATCGTGACTCACAGAACCTTTTGCTTCAAAAGATTACACAGTACAGTGGGAGAGCTCATAATGTAACCTGTGTCACTGTCTGTTTTTAGTGACCTGATGAGAGAGAAGGGACAACTGCCCAGCCCCCCTCTGTCCTTTGCAGAGGAAATTAAACTGCTGGCCTCACCAGCTGAAGGGAAAATCAGCATGGCCGACTCTGCAGCTCTTGGAAATGTATGACATCTTTATGAAATTAAAAAAAGAGATAGAGTTAGAAGCACTGCGTTAATGTTGCCTGCTACAGTGTCTTCAGGAGGAAGCTGAGGCAGAGGAGCTGCTGAAAGCACATCTTTACACAGTCGACTGTCAGACCACAAGGTACTCAGATAGGATTTGATACATGATGGAGCCAGCATGTTTACATCCTGCGTTGCATTTCTTCTTTACATTTCCTTACTGATTATTGTCCCTCTTGTTTCTCAATTGTCCTAAGATGTGCAGGTACCTTGGAGGCAGCCGTCCATAGAGCGGGTTTCTTTATGCTGGGCATCTTCATTCTCATGGTTTTAGCTTTTGTGGCTTCAGGAAACTTTGCTGGAAAATCTGACCTCTTTTCCATCAACACTTTGTGGAGTAGAGTGCACCTGATGTTACGTCCCTTCTGTAGTGTACAGTATGGGGCCTTGCCTCCTATTTGAGCTTAACTTTCCCTGTGGTTTATGCTTGCATTTGAGGTTTTTTTAACCATTAGGTCAGAGAGCAAACAAAACATCTCATGATGCATTTAGCTGGCTCAGTCTCAGGGTCCTGCATGTGCTTTGTTGTGTGTTGAATTGTTGACTTGTTGAGTATTACTTAATTACTAAAATGTGTTTTTCATGCAGTGAGAAATCTATTAAAAGATTCTAAACCATCAGCATGTCGAAGCTTTGTTAATAATAGCAAGTCAAAGACCAAGTATGAACATTTTAAGTGGCCATAGAAATGAGACTCAAAGAACAAAAGAGCTCCCCCCAAAAATGTTGTCTCTATTTGCATCTTTTTTTCTTCTTCATTCATTTATTCATTCATGGTTTTTGATGGTTTCTGTCACCTCTTGGACATTTTTACTAATTTTTTTTACTAATTTCGCTGTGCTTACCTCTATGTCTTTGTGATTTTTGGATCTAGACTTTTGGACCCCTTGAACTCATTCAGAAATCCGTCCATGGTCCTATCGCTACACGTGACAGTTAAATCATTGCTTCGTGTTACCAGTATTTCACTCGCGTCGCCCCACCCAGCTGAAGGCGCTCTAGTCTGTAGGTCCAGGAAAACATCCTCGACGGGAAAATCATAAACAGGATATCAAATTTAGGGCAAGGGGAATGAGAGGATTGTCTGAAATGAGGGACATTTTTATATAGGCGCTGGCTGATGATTCATTGTCTGCGCGTCTCCGCTGGATGCGAAGCGTGTGGATGCTGGATGGTTAGTGCTGACTGCCGGAGATGCTGTGGACAGGCCGAGCCTGCTTAACATCCTCTTACTTCTTGAATGGCGCCCCAAGCCAGAGCAGCTGAAAGACGATAAATCAAAGACAGCAACAGGCCAGTTTTCTTCAATCTGAGAGCAGGCAGGGTGACAGCGACGGTGCCGACATGTTCTGAGCGGAGAGCCGACGAGCGGCGGCGGCTGGCTGGCGGGATGAAGGCTCCGAGAAGACCGAGGCAGACGCGTCTCCTCCCCCGTTTCTGCGTCTGTGGAGTCGGTCTGCTCGCAGCCGCCTGGATCTTTCACTTCAGTGACGTTACAGGTGCGTATTAAAGAAAGAAAAGCACCCAAACTCTATTTTTATTTCTCAACTTCTGCTCTACTTCTGTTTTCTATAATCAAGCAAATTGAAATATTAAGGCAAATGTCACATTGCAGCTGTAAAGATTATCTTAGCAAAATGCTAGTCGAAAGAAACAGCATGAAGTTACATATGAGGTAATGCTGGATTTATGCCGGTAAAGTTTATCTGTGTTTATATGTTAATGACTGGTTTTAGGCTCCCAGAGACCAACTGTGGATCACAGCATCTCCTTATTCAAGAGAGAACTCATCCAGCAAAAAGAAGACAACCAGACTGGTGGTGCTTCTAGATCTGGTGAGGTGCTTTACCACATGTTTATATTTCACATTCTGTGGTTGATGGGCATGAATCACCAAACAGGAAGATTTTTTATTTAAATTTAAATTTAAAAGTCTATTCACGTGAGTGTGTTGAGCTTGAATGAGGCTTCACCAGCAGGCTGGGGTTTGGATAATCATGTGGTAATGAGTGTATAGTTACTATGGTCTTCTGAGCTGGTGTGTGTTTGTTGCAGTAAGTGTGCCATCTCCGTTTATTTCTTTAAATTAAGGGCTATTTCCTCTGTAAATCGATCAACTTCTCTGGTCCACCTCTTGCTTCATTTCTTTATATTCTGCACATATAGATGTTTTAAAAACACTTGGGTCTTTGAGGTACCCAGTTGCTAGGAAACTGAGTTTGTGGTTGGATGTAGTATGCATCCGGAACTGTTCAAAGTGCCCGCTTGTGGTAATGACCTGCTGATTAGTAGCCTCTCATCAGCCACTGTACCACTGCTTATGCATGCTTGGATCTGTTTGGCTGTTTGAGAAGCAGTGATAACATCTTATGATCTGATGCTGACTTAAAGAGATTTTTTTCTTGATAATATACCGAGCAACATATTCAGCCAGAACCAAATTCCTGCTTCATGAAAATACAGTGTAAATTAATGTAAAAGCCTTGAAGACATTTTCTTCAAATTATCATATTGCCTATTTTTAAGAGTGTCATTTGGTTTCTGATGCTAAAAATATACTGTTTGATCAGTGTGTCCGAATTAAACCAGCGTCACACCATTTCTGCATCTTTGGGGGATTTGTGTTTGCCTCTAACTGACAGTAACGTCTCTGCAGGATCATATCAACTTTCACTTTTAACAGTGGTTTAAAAAAATCTGACTTACAACTAAATCAGAAAACCTTGAGAGGAAAGTCACCATGGGAGGCTGCTTTTCAGATGACTGTTGTGCTTGTATCATTTTTTTAAAAAAAAGTTTGTCTTTTTCATGGTGCAGTAAATTGTGGTATTTATAGAGCGTACGATGCTAGACAGTGCAGTCAAGCAAAGCAGTCCCCTTTCAGCTGGGAGGAGAATGATTGCGACGCATTGTTTATCTCAGCTGAATTAGTATGCCTCTGAATATCAAGTTCATTGGAACTGGCCAAAGAAAGTCAGTTTAAACACTTGTGTTTGGATGGCATGATGGACAGTGTGAAGAATTCAGCTGTAATTCAACTGGATTCTTGGTCTGTGTGACTGTAGCACATCTTTAAACTCAAGGATAGAAGCATGCAGGAAGCAACTTGCATTCAACAAAGTGAGATACCCACATTCTAGAATATCTGACACATTCAAAGATAAAAGACTGCAGGTTCAGAGTAGAGCTGAATTATTATCCTGATCACAACCCAGTTTAGCCCAGTACCTGAGGCTCCTCTGAGGTCCAAGGGAACTAACCCTCCTTTAAAGAATATGTGTTTTGGTTATAATGTGACTTATAAGAATACTTGCCAACTGCTTTCAGCTGTTGTACAACACTGTTACCTAATATCACACATCATTAGGTTACACTCTGTCCATCTTTTCTCAAGCTATCAATGAGTTTCCTGAAGACATCTTTACTCTGGATCAGAGGAGACAGGGTGCCGTTCTCCTTCACGTTCTCTGTGTGAGTATCATCTCAGTCTGAAAGCCTGCATTTGACATAATAAAAAGACGGCGTTTTCTTTTCATTAAACTCAAACACAAACGTGGTCAGTAATGTGTTTGCTGTATTTCTCAGGCTATCTACATGTTTCATGCACTGGCCGTTGTGTGTGATGTTTACTTTGTGCCATCACTGGAAAAAGTATCAGAGGTATGATGCACAAATCTCACATGGTTGAAAGTAAATAATAGTTTTAGGCTCTACAAGTTGAAAGTTTTTTCTTCTACTCCAGCTATTAAATGAGAATCTTAACCAAAGGTTTCTAAACCTTTAAAGGATGAGAATAGAGTGTATTTTCTTTCTGGCTTTAGTTCACATTTAAAGACATGAAACAATAGAGTTTTAGTCTATTAGTACTCTCTGTTTAAGCTTGATGGTATTAAATTATGCTAAAATGGTGTTCATGTGTGGACAAATGGAACCTTAGTCAGTGCAGCAGTGTCATTGTTGTGTATGTAATTGTTTTTGGAGAGTAGTAGAAGCCTTTGGCTATGACAGGCTCTGGATAAATACACAGTATTTATTAGTAAGATCAGTCCTCTGACAGAAGAATGCCAAATACGACCATCTTCATCCTTAAGCCTGTTTAATCTCCCTTATTCCTCCACTAGAACCTTCAGCTCAGTCAGGATGTTGCCGGGGCAACCTTCATGGCAGCCGGGAGCTCCGCCCCTGAGCTCTTTACTTCTTTGATTGGTCAGTATCCAATCAGTCACTCACTCCAGCTGGTTAGACCAGTGTCTGGGCCATCAGTGCTCCAACTAGCGGCAGTTAAACACATTTGATCAGGATGGAGAAAAGTCAAGAGCACACAGGCAGCGGCAGTGTTTAATTTCAAGCATTAAGTAGCCGTGAACAGATGTCAAATTTTTGCTTGATGGTTTACCATGTCACGACTAAACATGCCACTATGGCACTGCTTTTACACAGACCTCATAGCATAGATATATCAAATGTATTTGTCTTCTTGTAGCGAGTATTGCAGAATCTGTGAAGCCATCGTTATTGTTAGCAACATATTGTGGTATTATCATATTGTGAGTTACTCTGTGACTCCCACCCTTATTTGAAACTGTGGCCTACAAACTATGGCACACGTTTTGGAAACATACACAAGCCTTAATTAGAATTTAGCATGGGTTTAAGAAAAAAGTTTTCAAGTTGTTCTGCTTTCTTGACTTTAGGCAATATGTAGTAAATATTACACAACCCTTGCATAACATGAAAGACAAAGGCCCAGCCCCTCTGTCCACGAACTGAAGATGAAATACTACTAATTCTGTTGAAAAACTTTGCCCAAATTTGCACTCTTAATCTGTACATTTTTGCAGATTGAACACTTGTGCATGATTTCACCTTGATCGTTCTTGCTCCGGTTTTAGGGGTGTTTATCACAAAGGGTGACGTCGGTGTGGGAACTATTGTGGGATCAGCTGTCTTTAACATCCTGGTTATCATCGGCATCTGTGGCATCTTTGCTGGACAGGTATGTGCACTGCAGAGACTCCTTTCTGGCCAAAATACTCTTCACAGTATTTAATGCATCCTTTCTCTCTGTAGCCCATTGTTCTGAGCTGGTGGCCTCTCTTCCGTGATTCTGTTTTCTACATCCTGTCTATAGTGGTGCTTATTCTGGTGAGAAGTCACAACACAAAAATAGCACAGCACTGATACAAAGTCCAGGAATATATTGTCCCCACAATTAAAAGGATACACGTTTAAGTGCAAGAAAAAAAGCAAATTAAAGATTACTTTAATGTTACATTGGTGCATCTAAAGTGCAACTTTTCCTGATCGCACCCAGTTGATAAATCTCCATATAACGTGTTTTTTGTTGTTGTTTTGCTTTGTTTTTTTAGCTACTTTAGCCTGCTCACACATCTGCAAGCCGTTTTGCCACCCGCCTCCACCCCAGCTACACCTTTCAGGCTGCATGTTGTACTTGATCAGTATCATATCAATATATCACTGATTCTTTTTTCTGTGCTGGGGGTCTTGGCCCTGATCTTCCCATCTTCTGATTTTCATGTATGCACATGAAAGGGTGAAAATGGTTCCCAGACCAGAGACATACCGCCACATATAAACTTCCTCATCTTATTTTCATTTTAGTTGTCTGATTTAACTACTATATAAAGTATATGGCTACAGTCTAGCAAAACTACATACCAGTACTTTATATATATTACCACTGCATACTGCATTTAATACTGCATTTTTGTGGTCAGTTTTTATTATGTAATTAAAAAAAAAACTTTTGCATGTCCATACTGGAAATTCTTGCTCTGAATTATGGTTTGAATATGAATATGTTTCTAATGAACTGATTGGAGTTGTCATTATAATTTATATTCATTTTATTTACAGGTGATCTATGATGAAAAAGTCCTGTGGTAAGATGGGGTTTAAAAAAGTTTTAGCAACCTCTGTGGTTTGGATGATGGGGGGGTGTTTATGAATCTGTGTTGGTATTTGTGTGCATGTTTCAGGTGGGAAACCATCATCCTGATCTCTATGTATGGAATCTATATAATCATCATGAAGTGAGTCTTGTTTCCTCTTACATTTCCAACCTGCTGGGATAAAGCCACCACATAATCTATACCTACCAAATACCTATCTTCATGTGTTGTCTTTTGTGTAGGTTTAACAGATCCCTGTCCTGCCTGGTTGAGAGACACTGCAGCACAGTGGGTCAGCCATGTTTAAGCAGTCTGCGACGAACGACTGCTGTCGGAAACTCTGGAGAATGCGACAATGACATGGTGCCGCTGAAACCAGGTGCAAGAGCTCATGTTTGTACATGTGCACATATGCATCCAAAACATGAAAAAGTTCAGTCAGCCTCTGAGCAGCATTCAGCAGACCTAGTGACACAGTTTAAGCTGTCAGTCAAAGCTTTTTGTGTTCCCCTGTGGATTTCCAGCAGGCTGAAATAGAACTAAACCGCTTTGATGAACAAAAGTTATTCTCTCCCCTAACACTCTTTCCTTCCTCGTCCGCCTCTGTCTTCTTTTATCTCCTGCTAACATTTTTCCACTTTTCCTTCTGTTAACAGACTCATGTGTGGTGGCTGGTCAGGATTCAGGGGTCGTGATGGTGGATGAGCTACTGAACTTGCAACCCCACCAACTCACCCTCTCAGAGGCAAGCCTTCGCCTTCTCATCACCCCGCATTTCCCCCCTTCACCCGCCTGCGCATGGCAGGACGCATGGTCATCAGCGAGGTACATTGCACGTGCTCACCCCCATTACGTAATATCAAGCTACCCTGGCTTTTTCGGCTGGCTTAGTGGGTATTTTGAGGCAGATTTGCAGCATTTAAATACTGACATTGAATACAGTTCAATTCAGTGGTTTATTTTTGTTTAATTGAGTTTATTTCATGTTTCTCACTATTTAGTGTTTTACATAAAATAGGTTTCCACTGAATCTCTCATCTTAAATTTGTGAAACATAGAACTAGTTAGAGATAAGAACGTAGCATCAGCAGACACTCAAAGCTGTGGGACTGGAATCAGAAGAGACTAAATTGATGCATCTGTAGCAGATAAACTGACACATGGGGAGATGTGTACTGGCATATCAAACAACATCCTGTTTGCCATTGTTACACAGATGCCATCTAATAAGCTCACAAAGAAATCACACCGACACAGAGTGCTGCCTAATGCATAATATTAGCCCAGACACAAAAGCAGACAAGACCTCAATCTCCAAATCTGCTTCCTCACTCGCTCAGCTTTTCTGCATGTGTGCTTGCCATTTCCAGCATCAAATTAAAGTGCACCTGCCAATCCTATGCCTGCTCTCTCCATGCCCTATGAATCAAAGCCTTCCAAATCCCCTCTGGTGAAAGTGAGGATCCTGCCGAGCTGCATAATCACTCTTCCTGCCAGTTCAAATAATCTTAACTACATTCATTTCCATAACCCTGCCGCAGTGTTTCTTGTGTGTGTTATTTTTGTTTTGTTTTGTTTTCTCCTGTATACATTTGTTTCTTGTCTTGAATTTCTCGTGACTTCCCTCCCCACCCACAGAGACAAAGGCTGATTCGGGCTCGGGTGGGCCCAGAGGAGGGGGCAGCTTCAGGGGAGGAAGGTTCGGGTGCTAGTGGGCCTTGGGGAAGGGAGAACGGGACGGTGGCTGAGGGAGAGAGACAGCCGCCAGAGGGGGAGAGGGAGAGGAGTAAAGAGACAGTGGGTGAGATGTGTGGGGGAGGAGAGCCTAAGGAGGAGGAGGAGGAGGAGGAAGAGCAAGAGGACCAAGATGAAGAGAACGTTCCTTTCAAACCGTTCTCTCCTGCCAGGTAAGAGTTGGCCTCATGTAAAGCCTGGCTGAGATTTTATTTTAATACTTTATTACACATCATTATGCTAACACTCAGATAAACAAATAAACACTCCCTGTTTTAAATGTGTTTATCTGACTAACTTTAGACTGAATTTCAGGTATTGCATGTGTTCAATACAGTTTTGTTCTTTTCTTTTCTTTTTAAGAAAAATGTTCTCAAGCACCACTCATTGAAGCTTTTTGGATATTTTTCTATAGCAACAAGTTGATTTTTAATCATAATGTTAATATTCATTACACGTTTGAAACTCAGGAAAGGGTAGCAAAAGATTAGGCCTGCAGCCTGAATCATGTGCCTGACCACAAGATGCCATCTGTTGCCATCTACAGCCAATTGGATCCTTCTCTCCTCAAAAAATGCACACCTTAGAAACTGTTTGTAGCTCAAAGCTCAGTCTTCTATAAAGCTTTTCTTTGGTATCAACCAGAACTTCTTTCTGCTTTCATAAAGGATAATGTTTCAGAGGGTTTTATAGCTGATGGATTTAATTAAAAGGAGATGACACAAGGAGTCACGGTCACATCCAGGCTGTGCCAGTGAATAATTTAGAAGTTCAGATAAATCTGCAATGATGCCTGTGGGCATCATTACAGATTGGTGTGTGTGTTCATGTGTGTGTGTGTTTGTCTGTTCATTCATGAGTGTTTTCATTGTGTTCTCAGATGGCTGGTGCATGCGTCTGAAGTGGCTGCTTTCCTGGCCCGTGAGCGTCCTGCTTTACTGCACCATCCCCGACTGTAACCTGCCACGGTGGGAGCGCTGGTACCTGCTCACCTTCCTGTCCTCCACACTCTGGATAGCCTTCTTCTCCTACCTCATGGTCTGGATGGTATGAAGCACACAGATACAGCATCCCACATTTACACACACACACATTAAAAAAACACACACACACATAACCATTTTTCCTCTGTGAAGGTGACAATAATCAGCTACACACTGGGAATCCCAGATGTGATCATGGGCATCACTTTTCTGGCTGCTGGCACAAGCGTCCCTGACTGTATGGCCAGTCTCATTGTTGCCCGACAAGGTTTGTGTGTGTGTGCATGTGTGTGAGTGTGTGCATGTGTGCGTGTTTAGCCAATGCACAAACTTAAACTGCTCACTAAAAGCATTTACTAAATTTGTTTGCACATTGGTTACAATATGAAGTCAGAATTTTTAATGAGTGGAGGCTTATTTTTGAAAATACTGTATTGACTGAACAATCTTAAGTCAATGACAATGTTGCAAGTTGTCTCCCAGAAAGTGGACCTTGAGTTCTGACAATAATGCCAGACTAATCTGTAATACATTTACATAAAATATTCAACTGTCATTTCATCCAAGTAACCAGAAATGCAAAACCAGAAATATCAAAGCTTTTTTATAAAACTATTTTGTTTAAGGTGAAATGTGGTTTCTAGTTTAATATTTAATGAATGAAAGGAAAATGAAGATGTGAACATATGTTCTTATTATACTTTAGGGATGGGTGACATGGCTGTGTCCAACTCCATCGGCAGTAATATCTTTGATGTGCTGCTGGGTCTGGGCTTTCCCTGGGCGCTGAGGACTCTCATAGTCAGCTATGGATCAGTGGTAACACCAGCTGTTCTCGCTTCTTTATATGATATTCAACTTTGGTGATATCTCCAAGACTCCAGGGATGTTTGATGGCCTAGCGGTTACGACACATATACAGTTTTGAGATTATTTGGTTAGATACTGCCTCCAAGGCATTTGCAAAACTTCAGTTTATAATTTGACATTATTTATAAAACTGCTGCACTAAAACTGTCTTTCATTGTTCACTGTCACCTTTTTACCATCCACTAATTTATAATAAAGATATACTCCAAAGCTGCAATGACTTTTAAAATGACGACATCAGTGCTAAATGCTCCCAGTACTGCTGCCATGTTTTTGAAAAAAAAACTCTTGTGTAATTGTAACCCTAAAACAGAACATTTTTACAAAGACTCTTTAGCCCCCAAAAATGTGACCATAAATAAGTAATAATAATTATAAGTTGTGGAATTTATGATGTGTAAGTATTTTAAAACAGTGCGTTAATGCTTTATTATCTGTGTTCTGTCAGGTGACGATAAACAGCAAAGGCCTGGTGTACTCAGTGATTCTGCTTCTGGCCTCAGTCACGCTTACTGTGAGTCGATTGCTGCCTACTGTTAAAAATCCCAGGTCAAATACTGAGATTGTGTCACAGTAAACAAACAGATCACCTGTCTGGTTTTCCTCCCCTGTTGATTTCCATCAAAGCCTGAGAGCCTTTTCAGGCCCCATTTTATGATTACACTTATGCCTGTGCAACAAAACATGAAACACTTATTAGATTTTTCCTCATGTGTCTCTTTCCGTCCATCACTCCTCAGGTCCTGTGTGTCCATCTGAACCGCTGGAGGTTGGACCGCAGGCTGGGACTCTGTCTCCTGCTGCTCTACGCCATCTTCCTGCTCTGCTCCGTCGGCTTTGAACGGCTGTAGAGGACACTCCCCATACACACAAATAAATAGCTCTCCTCCCCTGCTGCCATTAATAATGAAAAACGTACGGAGAGATGATTTTTGATTTAATTTCAGTGGCTTCCCACAAATAGAGAGTCGTCTTTTTTTTTAGGACCCTGTGTATTCTATTTAATTTTAGTGTAAAGCCCTTCGGTTTTAAATAAAATTTACTTACCTACTTACTATGACACCGGCTGCCTACAAGCAACATTGTTTACCTTTGATAATGAGTATTTTACAGAATTTTGTACTGTAGCACTTCCAGCCCAGATTTTGTGAAATCAAAGCCACTGATAATGCACTGTCTCACAACAAATTTATAAAATATCAAATTTGTATTCTGAAACCAAGAATATTGTATAAAAACCCCAAAGTGTGTTAGTTTACTTATAATTACTGCCACAAGTAACCTCAATGAGCAGATGATTATACATGTATGTGTATATGGTTGCTTCTCAGTTTGTGCACTTATTTCATGTAAGTTTGAAGTCTTTGTCACATCTTTGTGTCCGTAGCTGTAAAAATGGCATAGCATGGCAAATCACGCTCCAGATATTTGCACTAAGCCACCATCGTCTTGGCCTTGTATATGATGTAGCCCCCCCCCTTTCAGCACAGAGGTTGATTTTTTTTTTTTTTCTGAAACAAAGGTGACTATATTCTGCAAGGTGTTTATGAATGTCTGTCTGGAGAGAGTCCTGAAGTGTATGTCTTTGAGTTATGAGTGCAATAAAAAGCTTTGTTCTGTGCTGTTGAACTTCTGCAGGTGGAAATTCATAATCACAGTTTTAATATTTAATGTCACTGTGAAAGTTTCTTTATTTGCAATTAAAGTTTTAAAAAAATGTGAAAGAATTAGAACATCCTGGAAGAGTTAAAGCCAAGATGGCTAAATTTAGACTTCTTTTACACAAAGTTGATGAGGCATTAAAAAATTACAGCTATACAATTGGTTCACAAACTTTTTCTGGCATGCTCACACACCCCACATTTTTTTTAAATTAATCATTAACAGTAATAAAAAGGATTAAAGTTGAATGTAATCAATAACACCAGCAAATTGTTTGTTTGCTTGTTTACTTTTCCTAATAATTTTAGTTACCTAGATAGCATCCAGGTGAGGTGTTTGGTACCTCACATGGACACCTTCCAAATGAGCCACATGGGCCAGCCCTCCTGTTTCCCCACTACACAGGAGGGCTCCACCGACTACACAGGAGGGCTGTGTAGTGGGTGGAGCATCCACCTTTAACCCTGGTCAACAGCCATGGTCAAAGATGGAGGCTGAAAGTGGTTTTTGGTTCTTCAGACATGGAAACTCATGTAACTTTGTCAGGAGTAGCTTACCTGCTAAAGCAGATTACAGAAGAAATGTATGTAAATTCTGTTGTTATTGTAACATAATGTTGACATTACTGTGAGAGCACATGAGTTCAGTCCCACTCTATAACCTGCTGCATTTCAGCACCATGGACAGCTCCACAGCCTTCAGCTGGCTGAAGAAATTTGGCGACTTTCCCACACTGTTAAGTCTCAACTCCTTCAAAATTAAATGTCACTGTTCTTGGCCAGTAATCTACCTGCCCGTGTTCCCTGAGCCAATCAGCCCCTTACTTTAGGAGTCTACTACAGTCTGTTATATGAAGGCTAATTCTAATGATTGGAAATAATGCCAAGTATGCAAAATGTGGTTTCAAAATGATGGAAAACAAGCAGTGTTACAGAGGGGGGCATCTGGTTGACAGTGTACATCAACTCAAATGCACTGAGCAGACAAACAATGAGCCAAAGGGAACAAGAATCCTATTGCAGCTCACTCTGAATCTTTTATATCATTTACACTCCGAAACCAACAATGTGCATTGTATAATAATATATAACTGACAAAATTCGCTTTATTTTAGAAATCTGGAAGCATGTGCAACAACATATGCTATTAAAAGTCAGTTTAAACCTTCAAATTGTTGATTTAGTGCTGGTTTTCATCTATGCCACAGCAGGAGAGTGTCAGTTTGTCCTGTGAGTTTGGCTTTTCAGGTCATGCGACCCATGCTGGAAACATTCCTTAAGAAATTTTGGTCCATATTAACATAACAGACATTACACATTTGTTGCAGATTTGTTAGCTGCACATCCATGGTCTGAATGTCCCATTCCACCACATCCCAAAGGTGCTAGATTGGATTGCGATCTGGTGACTTAGGATGCCATTTGAGTGCAGCAAATTCATTGTCATGTTCAAGAAATAAGGTTGAAATGGTTTCATCTTTGTGACATGGCGCTGAAGCAGCCATCAAAGATCAGCAACAATGCTCATGGTAATGATACTTATTTAGGACTAAAATGTGCCAGGAAAATATCCCCCACACCATTGCACCACCACCAGCACCTGCTTGAACCTGATATGTGGCAGGATGAATCCATGCTTTCATGTTGTCTGTGCTAAATTCTGGCCCTACCATCCAAATGTCAAGACCCAGGCAACGTTTTTCTGATCTTTTGTCTATTGTCCATTTCAGGTGAGCCTGTGTGAATTGTAGCCTGTTTCCTTTTCTTAGCTGACTATTTTGAGAATAAAGTTGAAATACTACAAAAGAGAATTAGGGCCATATTAAGAAAAAATAAATAAATTGTGCATTTTGAGAATAAAGTCATAAATTTTGAGAATAAAGTCAAAAACTCTTTTGAGAAAAAAAGTCAAAATGTGGAGCTTAAGGCTGACATTTCAAGTCAAACAACTGCCATGCCACAGTCTGCTATACCCTCACTAGAATGTCCTGTGTAGATGAGTTAGTGAAACTATACTTCAGAATTGGTTTTAGTAACAAGGAAATTCTTTCTCTTTTAGCACATTAACACAATGTAGTTATAAGTATGATAGGACGTTGAAGGAGATGATGCAGAAAGCTGTTTCTGGTCAGAAGGTAAAATCACACAGATTTGGAAGAATTGGCTGGAATTGTACAAAATGAAATAGCTGGCAATGGACAGATGCAAGGATATCGATGGTTAAACCTTAATGCATTACAGAGGGGGTATGTTGTATCACAAAACACAATAAGACAGCTGATCAAGTTGTTTCACTAACTCATCTACCAAGGCATTTTGTAGAAAGGTATAGCAGGTGTGGCAGTTGTTTGACTTGAAATGAACTTTAATCTCAAAATAGTATTCAATTTTTTTTTCTTAATGTGGCCCTAAAACTCCTTGGTTATGGTTATATGGGAAAATCTGACACCAACATCATGTTCAAAGTCACTTAAACTACCTTTCTTTCCCATTCTGACGCTCAGTTTGAACTTCAACAGGTGGCCTAGAGCCGCTTAAATGTGCTGCCATGTTTGGCCAATTACATAATTTTGTTAAGAACAGGTATACCTAATAAAGTTTAAAGTCAGCAAATATCAGCTACATTGTGCAAAATAAATCAGGGAGTACTAAAAGCTGTTTTTATGCCCCTTTAAAAATGTGAGTAATGAAATAACAATGAACACATTATTCAAAGTGATTTTTATTTCAGTCAGGCTAAACTGGTTTCAATACCAAAGAAATGTAAAAATAAAAATAGTACAACAAAGTACATCATTATACAAATACTCATGATGGAGGTTTGACATATCAGAATAATGAAATAAATCCAAACATGTCATACTCATAACAAAAATTGAAAAAGGCAATACAGTACAGAGAATGCATTAGGAGCTAGATACTGAAGTGTTTGCTATGCTGTAGACGTTACAAAATTCTACTAGAAAACTCCCAATACCAATGGAATATCAGGTAATATAAAATGTTTTTAAAAAAAAATACAAACAATACAATGTCAACAACAACAACAAAAAAGTGTGACATGAGTGTGTGTGCATTCATACGGGTGCAATCTGCATGCAAATCTGCCTCAGTGTGACAAATGATGAAAGCAGCTACTTTTTGTGAATGAGTGTGTGCCATTGGATCAACAGAAAAGGAGTGTGAAAGGACAATGCTGCTGCCAGATGACTTTTACAAACCAAGCACAAAAACAGCCATGATAAAAGATGCTACTTTATCCTAACTAGTTTCACATATCTGACTTTTCACCATGTTTGTTTCAATAGGAACTGCTTTCACAACAATCAGGTATTCTGTCTGATGAAGAAATAAAGATGAAATCATAAAAAAAATAAAAATAAAAAAAAGGCTTTCGTTCAATGAGCTCAGCCTACAGTATGTGGTCTCTATGTAGTGTTTGGTTGAAGTAACGGAGTTGGTGATTGAAAAGTAGCAATTACAAAAACTTTTGTGCAGATACTGACTTAAAGGAAACATGATTTATGATGAGCAAGTGATGAGCCGCTGTTGTGTGCGTCTCATGTGACAGTGGACCTTGGCACTGACTGGTTCCCCCTCAGAGAAACTTCTTCAAAAGGATAAATACTCAGATGGATCAGACAAAAGCACACATGCCACTACAAAAGCCCACTAGTAACCAGAACAATAACAATAATGATAATAATAATAATAATAATAATCCTCGACCATTTACTGTATATTGTGACATTTTCCTTTTTCTCCTTTCAGGGAGTTAAAAACAGATCATTCGGCAGAAGAACTGTGGTGGGTCCGACAGTGCACACTGTGTCTTTGAGTGTGAGAGGGTGCAGATAATTAGCGGTGGTGCTAATCCATTTTCTCCTGGGAGCTCCCATGGAGACAGCAGTTACTATGGTTACTGCATGCGCTCTGTCTCTCTATCTGGTGTGTAACAGTCCAGGAGAAAGTGTGTGTCCATGCTGTTTGATGGCAGGCCTCGGGGGGGGGGGGGGGGGGGTTGGTAGTGAAGGTTTGATCCCCGTGGTTGCTGATCTGAGGTCTGTTTTGGCTCTGTTCCCTCCCCCCACAGATATGAAAGACTTCTAAAGCTGATCTGCAATCTGGCTCAGCTACATCTGGACCAAGACTGAGAGGAGGTCTGACGTTTCAATTGGGGGTGGGATCCCGGTGCCTGAAAGGGGTGGGGTCTGCAACTGTGACATCACTCAGGGGCAGAGCTCTGGTTTTGCTGGTATATGGAGGCTTTGTCCTTCAGCAGAGCCAGGCACAGGTGGCAGCTCCAGCTCCCTGGAAAACACAATAGCCAAGTGAGATAGGGGTCAAGGACTCTGAGACGGAATCATGGAGCAACTCATGATACAATACTATCATGACAAGTTTCCATGATAATAATTATTATATTACTTAATTGTTCCAACACTCTGATTTTCCCCTGCTGTCGACTCAGTGCTTGGCAGATACCAGAATCCAAGGTATTGGTATTGTACTGGAACTGGAAAAAGTTATATCCCTTCATCTCATTCATTGTGTGGAGGAAATTTTTATGTGTGCATTTGTGAAGTAGGGATCACATTTTTTAGAGCTATTTCAACAACTGACTGGAGGATAAAACAACAGATCACAGTGATTGTGCAGGAGTTTCCACCTCAGCTGTTACCCTCTGCAGTGAAGTGTTTGCTTACCCTCTGGTGGTTCGGTCATGGGTGGAGTTAGACAGTACATATGGTAGCCTCGGTCACAGTCATCACAGAACAGCAGCTGGTCCTGCAAATACACAAACTCATGTTCAGTCTACTGATGAGACAAGAGAAGAGGAGCAATGGGACAGTTCCTCTCAAAAGTTGAACACCAGGTGTCATTTAAGAGCGTGTTTGCGCCAGCTTGTATTTAATTATCATAATGTAAACACATTAAGGTACCTCAGCTTATGCTGCTTACTGAATGTTTACATTCAGATTAACGAGTACAGCGTGGCTGTAGGCCAAAAAAACCAGGTGAAATATGGCACAACCTTTTAATAAAAGTGAAAGTATAGTGCAGAGTCTCCCTGGCCATTAATCCAAAGAGAAGACATTTCTTGTCGTTGTTTACAACAGAAAACTGAAACAGGATAATGTGTGTAGTTTGTCACTGGCAATCTGACACTCTGCTGAAAGGCTACTGGAAGTGGTCAAGATCATTTACTCTGAAAGAACATAATCAGATTTTCAGATCATGTGATTTTCTGGTCAATGAATATGACACTATAGCCAATTTTGAAACCTGATATCCAGAGATAAATACTGCATATTCTGCCCGTAAGATACACTGGTTTCACAATATCAGTTCATCTGCAAAGACATTAGTCACACCTACATGAACAACTGTAACAACTACTTTGCGTTTTTTCCCCTCTCGAGCTTCGTCCTTCTTTACACAGTAAGTTGAAAAATTATGCCCATTAAAAACAGTACATGAGATCACAGAGAGCATGGGAGAAGATTAACAAGCTGAAACTGAGTGTAATTACACTGTGTATGCCCCACAGCTGTGAAGCATAGAGTGGATATTTGCCTATTAAAACAAAAAGATGTTAAAAAATAGAAAATAGTTTTATGTAGACATGGTTAAATGAGAAAGAAAGGGTCTTTGTTTCCTTGAAGCAATTTTTCTTTAACTTGACATTTTCTGCAGAAGCAGTCTGTAACAACTACATAATAACTTTTTGGAAAATACCAAGGACATGTTTGGTGGAAATACCATAAAAAAAAAAAACTCACGTCATTCTCTGAGGTGCCACAAACGTTGCAGCACTTGCACTCAATGCACTGCCAGCGATAGGTCTTCACCGCAGCCATCATCACTGGTGTGAACTGCAGGCATGTCGGGTGGCCTACACAAAGGAAACAAAAACACAACGATAAAAACCGTAACAGTGTGCAAAGATCTGCAGTCTTAGTGATTCTGAACATCTTAGGGTTTAAATGGTTGTGTCTGTTTCTTTTTTCTTTCTTAAAAACAATCACTGACACAAATGGGTAAAGAATGCATAAACTCAGTGCTGAGCTTCTCCAGTGTGAGCTATAACAGCTGGAGACTAGCTGTTACAGACTAAAATGCAAATCATTAGTTACCAAAAACAGTTGGGGGGGGGGTGTTAACACTTTTTTTTCCTCTACTAAGGAAGTTGTGTGATTGGTTTCTCTGATTTTTTACATATATTACTTTATAGGTTATGGACAGATCTGCATAAAAATTTGACCAAAGGCAGGGCTCAGCTTAGAAGTGATTAACTTTTGGAGTTGATCTGGATGTTGATGCAACGATTTTGATGAAAATTGAAAAAGAACTGGGGCATTAGGTGCCATGCTTTGAAAAATAATTTTCTAATTTTAACCTTAACTTTAACTCAATTTAGCTCAATTTTCCTGACCTTACTGTTTGGCATTCTGTTTTAATTTACCTTATAAATATCCAGTTTTGCTTATCTATCAAAGTAACGTGCTGTTTAAAATATATAAATAAAGTTCTTATAATAATCTCTTCTATGACCAGTTTTTCAGCTTCTTCAGATTTTCTTGGTGTATAACCTGGAAAAGTCAAACTAACAGCTTTTCAACCAACTCGTGGAGCTAATATTGATTTATCACCAATGAATGTGGTTCAAGCCACATTCACAATTTCAGTTGGTAAAAATCAACATTTATAACAATGAGACTGAGTTTGTCTACCTTTGTCTAAAACCCAAGGACCCATTTAAAAAAACAAACTAAGATTTGCCACCATTATCACTTTAAACTACAGGTGTAATAACAGAGGCTAAAGAGACATGGCATGTTCATACCTGAGCGACCACAGTCTGAGCAGGATACCAGCTCTTCTGATTGGCCGGTCTTCTGGTTTAGGGTAGAGTCTCCCAGACAGAAGTCACAGTAATCGTTGGGCAGCGCCAGTCCATTGGGACCCTTCTTAGTAGCTGTGCAAGAAATGAGTGAAGAAACTATTCAGTGGACTTACAAAGGAAAGCAAACCCTGTGGTCTTCTTCCAGACGAGCATATCAGCATATATATTTTAAAAATCAACGTCTCACATTTTCAAAGTACAAACCTGTTTGTGTCACGTCTTCCAAAAATATTCTTCAACCTGACTGATGATGTACTGAATCATGACTGAAACTTATGTATGAGTGACAACTAACAAAACGCACTTGTTTGTATGTATTTGCTAACACGATGTCGCGTGCATAAAAGAAAAAGAAAAAAAGCAAGACGATGGATATGTTTGGGATAAAAAAAAAACAAAAAAACAATAAAAATAAAAAATGGATGATATGCTTAAAAAAAAAGCCAAAAGTCCCAACTGTGCAAGCATGTTTCAGTCAGGAATGCCCCCAGATTTGGGATTCAAAATCATGAAAATCAAAAAATGAAAAGAGCGGAAAAAAAAAAAAGAAGGAATGAGAGAGAGACTTCCCTTCAACAAACACACACATGCTACAGGGCATGCAACCAAACCTCCCTCCCCTCTTTCTCTCCACTCTCTCTCTCTCTCTCAGCACTAGAGAGTGACTCACTCTTCTGCTCCTCAGGCTGGCGAGGAGTGGGTGGTGCCTCGATCTCCTCGCGGTCCTCGCCCTCCTCCTCTGCCAGGTGAGAGTGTGTATAGTGGTAGCTCAGGCCAGGACGGTTCTTGTAGCGCTTCCCACAAACTGACACACACAAACACGGTCATACAAAAATGTTATAGTTGTGGCAGCGAATTTTAACTACCGTCCAAAAAGGCCCAAGATGGAAACAAGGTGAATGTGCGCCGTTCATCACCTCGACACCGACTTTTATTTTGTTTATTTATTTATTTTACTTAATTTCATGAGATTAATTTTTGGCGGGCACGCTAGTAGCAAGTTCACACAGCGAAGAAGAGCATTTGCACAGTGAGCTGGGGCCAATAGGGAGTTACAGAGCACACACGAAGCAGCATCTCAAGGACAGGGGGGAAAAAAAGAGAAAAAAAAAGGTAACGCATCCAAGCGAGCAACTTTTTCAACTTTAGTTTCAGGTGGGATCTTTCACATCACTCCATGCACTGCAGAAGGCTTGACTTTGTCTTTTAGGAGGGGAAAAGCAAAAGCCTGTCTTGTTGGCGTGCATGCCACATACAAAGACGTTATACAAGAAGCTACTACTCACTGTCGCAGGCGTAAGGTTTGTCCCTCTCCTCCAGTGCTGCAGCTGCGGCCTCTGTTTTCTTCTTGCCGTTCTTGTCACTGCGGCCCTGAAGAACAAATTGCACGCTTGAGACAAACAGAACAACTGAAACAACAACAAAAACAACTCACTTTGCTTACATCATCTTTATGAGCTTTGCATGAAAGTATGGAAGTGGGAAGTAAATGCATTTATGATATTTGTTAAAGATTAGGGTTACACAAAAAAATGTTTTGTGAAATAAATATTAATCTAAAATGTAGTTTTTGTCAGTTTACTGGAGCAATCCAAAAAGCGAGGTAGAAAAATTACAGAAATAAACAGCAAATTTTACCCAAGAGTGCCAAATTCACAAAAAAAGCCCCTTTCAGATGAGTACGTCTTTCAGTAAAAGTGTCAGCTTCATTTATGAATGGCACAATATAATAAAAAATTTCAATAAAAAAATGACATGTCTGAATGACAGAACAGTGTCACGTAATCAGAATGATGAAGCAAGTGATGTTATTATCTTATCTCTGAAATGGGCTCAATGAATATAGGAATTTGCATGGGAAAAAAACTGTTTAAGAAAAGCTTCAAGGCTGCAAATGAAAACAATTGTAACTAAAGCAGTAACTGTAACTAAGTATTGTTCTTAACAAGTTATTTTAATTCAGTTATCTATTAGCTAGCTTACTGTGTAAGACAAATGACTTGATTAACAAAGTAACTGTATAACTACACATGATTACACTGAAAACACACTGTGTTGACAGCAAATAAGATAAAGGATGTCCTGAATTATCAGCAGAACATCTGTTCACATGTGTTTTTCATTGGGTTTTTGTTATGATAAAGATTTCTTTATTGTCTGTCATATAAAGGTGAAGAATGTGGCATCAACTGTCAGCTAAATTAATATTTAAACATCTGTATCAGCTTGGACTCCCAGTTAGCACTCCCCAGGTGAATAAACAGGACACTAACCTTGGACTTGCTCTTCCCTCGTCTCTTGGGGGTCTCATCCTCAAAGTCTTCATCATCTAGATCATCCAAGTAGTCATCATGGTCCAGCACTCTCTACAGCAAAAAATAGTTTAAATACTGGTATTTGTTAAGAAAATTACATCAACACTTAAGGAATTAATATGGGCAATTTTTGACAAAAAACAAAACATCAACATTCAGTAAGCTTTGGGTCTGACCTTACGGATGCGCCCAGAGGACGTGGTGGTCGTTGATGTCACAGGAGGCTCTACAGTGGCTGGATCGTCCTCAGGGCCGCGGACATCCGCCACACCGCTCCTCCTGTCAAGAGGCTCTCCCTTCAACAGGGCCTCCAAACTACTGCCATCCACTGCTCCCAAGGCATCACGCTTCAGTCCTAGCTCCAAGTCTGCTACACAAACAGAGCAGAACAATAATGCACACATACACGCAACGCAAAAGTCGAAAAGGACAGATATGCAAGCATACAAATGAATTCACACATGTGAAACATAAAATGTACTTTTTTGTGGTAAAGGTCTACAAACCTGAAAAAAAATCAAACCTGTTAAATGTTTTTCCTATTGCAAAAGTTGTTTCACCAGAGGTGGTACCTGCTTTGATTGGGGGAAAGGCCAAGCGGGGATCCTCAGGGGGATGAGAACGCCGCTTCTTCCTCCAGCGACGGGCTGGGTAGGTGTAGAGCTGTCCCGGAGCTACACCTGATGTGACACAGAAACACCAAAAGCTCGAGTGTGTTTTAGTGAGAAAGATACATTTTATCTTTAGATGACATACTACAAATTATAACTGCACTATTCAAAATCACCAATATATCAGTTAAAGACATCCTCCAACACTTATTCTATACCTGCACTCCGGTGTCTCTTCTCCATCCAAATATAACAGTTGGACTGTGCTACACCAGTCTGAGAGTCCAGGAAAGGCATGAGGATGCTGCGCTCGGCACACAGACGAGCATTATAGCTATGACACTGCTCCATGGCATCTCTGTAATACTGCTCTCCTAGCCTGAAATGTGGAAGTTGGACACTTAACAGGTCAAATAACACAAATCGAAATACTGTTAATAATCACTGCTGGACACAAACTGCTAATTAAACAAAGTTAAAATAATTAAACACTGCAAAGCTATAAGTAAAAAGGTATTAGCAGTACCAGCACCAAAACAATGATTAGTTCAATATTATGTCTTGCACTTCCAGCACTCGCTGTACTTTTATCTCTATGTATTTTACACATGGTGGTTTTGACTTGTCCTGGACCCTCCGCTTTGACGCTAGTGCTAATGGGACCCCAGTTTTATCATTCAGACAGGCTGTACTGGATTCTACTGATTTTAACAGCACAGTTTTACAATCATGCTTGACACTGCGAGTAGTCAACCCACAAAGACTCATCCTGAGCCAGAAAATCCCTGTCACCATATTGCTTTTCAACATGGAAAATATTGTACATGCAAAGATAACTTACATTTCAACATCAGAGTTAATTGTTGACCTTTTGAATAATAAGTTGGCAAATTAAAAACTACTGTTTGATTTTCTGAAGCTCCTCATATAATTTTCAGTAACTAAAATAAATAATGTGGTGCATAACTATCATAATATTAAAGTCAAAGAGTTATTTAAAAAAAACCTTTACGTTCCATCTTATCACAAAAAGAAACAATAAATAACAATATATAAATAGGTAATAATCCTAATCCTATTAACAGTGGCATAGGTAGGCAGTGGAATTGATAGACGTAATACCGTTAGATGGGTGTAATGGAGAGCATTTCAGGTAGATATTGTTTAATAATCTCTTTATTATAAAACTAATACTGTGCATTGAAGAAAAGTTTAATTTTGTTTCTATATGCTTCAGTTTTAGGTCCTAGAAAGAAAATCAGTGGCCAATAAAACGGACTATGTATTAAACCTTTTGTTTCAACTGCTATTTTTATCACGTTTCTGCCAAAGGACCAGGCAAGCATATTTAATTTTTCATATTTTTAGTTGGGTCTTACATCATAATGGATATATTTTTTTGTTGGGTCTCATATCATAATGGATAAAGTGGATTAAGTCACATAACAGCTGATTTTCACTTTTAAATACTAGTTTTGAATGACATGCAGCTGATACGACAAGAGTACTTTGTGCGATCACACAACCTGGCCTTGTTTGAGATGTACAACAAAGGAGCTGTGAAATTGCTGCAAACGGCTCCACTGAACAACCTACTGCTATTTAGCTCTCATGTTTCACCACAAATGTCTCTTCTCCCGCTTTGTAATTACTTCTTACTTCAAGAATTTTATCAGGGTTGCCATTTTCGACGGATTTAAAGTGAATAATTAAGAGTAACTACCCTCCTCATAAATGCACTATTAATTGTGTTGAATCATAGTAGTAAGACAATGATTCCCTGGCTATATAATTATTTACTTGCGGGCGACACCAAATCAGGTCTAGTTAGATTTGAGCAGACAGCATTTAACAGTAACGCTTGAGGGTGTCGGAACAAAAGGTTGATTGTTAGCGACTCTCTCGTCACAACAAAGCGCCCGCCAACCTGACAGGTTACTGGAGAATTAACCCTCCTTCATCTGCGAGCGGCTGGTCACAAACTGTTTAACGCTTTTACGCGTAAAACCACTTTGAGCACATTTAAGACTAGCGAAATTAGGCATAAACAGTGGTTGAAATACAGCTCCCTAGCAGGTCTGGCTCTCTTGTGTTTCCCCAAAGCTAACAAGCTAACAGCAGCACGGAGGAGAACGTTATCCTCTTGGGACAATTATCGTATTCAACACTGAAGATGCGATGTGCAATTTTTCTGCGCCCTGCCCCTAAAATGATCAACAACTAACTAAACAAACGCCCCTGTGCGGCTGCTGGTTGTACTCTCATAATAAATAAAGGTAAACTTACACTTTAACAACACTGTCGACGGCCGCCGCCATGTTTGCTTATTGCGGTTGTGTGATGTGCCACTGCGCCTGCGCACAGATGCTTGAAACAGTTATTGCCTCCCCCGGTGAAAAACATGAAGTGCGCATTTCACGGCAAACTCCTCCGCACTTTAGAAGCGCAATACATTCGGGTAAGTGGAGTCATTTTTACTCAAGGTGACCTACAGAGGAAGGAATATGAAATGGGAGGAAAACGAATGCATAAAATACTAATTATTTAGAAAATATGTCATGTGTTCAAACTTGAGCAGTGCGTCTCTCGAAGTTTTTAATTTAAACCAAAGTCCAAATTTGTCAACACAACAAGTATGACAAGCTTGTATGTTTACTGTGAGACTGGCTGGTCTAGATCAGTTTTTATGCCCAAAACTTATGAAAGGGCAAGCCAGCTTTACAATGTAAGCCTGAATTATTATGTGCTCAAAATAACACCTGCATAATAACATCAGCGCTCATTTTAAATTTTTATTATTATTTTTTTAAACTTTTGCAGCATCTGATCGCAGCAACCAAGAGAGCTGCCATCCTATTAGCATATACTTTGCATCAATGGCTTTATCAAACAGTCTTACAAAAGGTCTGGTCTGCCTGAGGTCTGTTGACACTCTGAATTAAGTTCAAGTTGTCTCTCTGATAGTACTTTACCTAAGTTCAAGGGTGTAGGGTAGCCCGGGGTTAGTTGTAACGTTGCTGGTTACTGCCACATTACCACATGTCACTGTGGACTTGTGGGAAACAGACAAAACTTTGAGGGGAGGAGGTATTTTGTAATTTTCATGGGTTACAGTCATTTTTTGTGTTGTGGATGAATGTACACTGGTCCTGGGGATGGTTGCCACACGTGTGACATCTGATATTCATTTATTTCTTTGTTGAGAGTTTGAGTTAAGCCATACACCAATAGCCAGCCCCAGGAAGTATGGCTTTCATGTGCTGTCTCCCAAAACTGAGCTCGCACAGAGTGTATCCCTGGCAATCCAGATACTACACTTGTCATAAGTGACTTGGGTGACTTTGAGTGAGGTACGGGGTTGCTAAATCAAGACTAATCAACCTTAGCAACCTTTGGGGTGGCTGTAGCTAAGGAGGTAGAACAGGTCACCTACTGATTGGAAGGTCAGCGGCTCGATTCCTGGCTGCTACATACCAAAGTATCCTTGGGCAAGATACTGAACCCCAAGCTGCTCTCCGACACAAAGTGTTGGAGTGTGAATTTGTGTAAATAATAAAGCACTTAGCTTAGTTACTAATGGAAGTGCTTGTATGAATGGGTGTGAATGGGTAAATGTAAACGTGTTGTATAAGCACTTTGAGTGCTCAGACAGAGTAGAAAAGCGCAATATAAGAACTAGTCCATTTACCATTTAAAATGGAGATCCCAGAAAATCTCCTTAACTGGATGATCAAGCATGTGTCAAGACTTAAAACAGAGCAGTTCAGAGTTAGTTTCATATTGATGCCATTAATTTTGTTCTCATATGTTTACACTGACTTGCGCACATCTTGCAAATTTAGAAGGTTTAAATTTAGCCTGGAAAAACAAATTTTTGCTCTGTAAAAAAGTGATGCTTAAGTTTAGATAAGAACAATCCCAGGTTTCTTTTTAGCACTGTATCCAGGCTCATAAAGAGTCAGAGCTCTGTTGAGTCAAGTATTTCTTTAACCTTAAATAGTAATGACTCCATGAATTCATTCACAAATAACATTTTAACTATAAGAGAAAAAAAATATTCTTAACCATCTCACAGATGTATCATTATGTACAGCTACTTTCAATGCTGATATTTACTTACTCTTTCTCTCCAATTGATCTTTCTAAGTTAACTTCAATAGTTACTTTCACCAAACCATCAGTGTGTCTTTTAGACCACATTCCTACAAGACTGCTCAAAGACGTCCTACCATTAATTAATTCAATCTTAAATATCAATCTATCTCTATTAATGGGTTGTGTACCACAAGTCTTTAAAGTGGCAGTAATTAAACCATTACTTAAGCTTGGTGTGTAAAGAAGACTCCCCCTTAACATGAACCAATTGGAGTCTATTAGATAGATATGATTCAAACCACTGCAGTGCAGTACCTTTAATATCTATGGCATGCTCTAATCCCTGTAATAACATGTTATGGTCAAAAGCTGCACTGAGGTCTAGCAGGACAAGCACAGAGATGAGTCCGCTGTCGGAGGCAATAAGAAGATCATTGTAACCTTCACTAAATGCTGTTTCTGTACTGTGATGAATTCTGAAACCTGACTTAACCAGATGATCAGTTCACTGTTTTACAACTGCTCTTTCAAGAATTTTTGAGAGAAAAGGAAGGTTGGAAATTGGCCTATAATTAGTTAAGACAGCTGGGTCAAGTGATGGCTTTTTAATCAAGCATAAAGTTCAACCACTAAAACCATATTAATGGATAACAACAATAATCATATTTTAGCATTAGCTATTAGAAAAAAAGATTTTAGTAATGACTCACACTTCTAATTTAGAGCAGCTGTTGCATAAACTTTACACAGATTGGTGGTCTAATAAATTTGTTAAGCACTAATAACTAATGATTAAATGCAGAGTGGTGTATAAACACACGCAGAGTGAAAAGAGGTGAGTGAAGAAGAAATGCTCAGGAAGCCCCCAGTAGCCTAGGCCTAATGCAGCGTAACTAAGGGAGGGCTCAGGGTCACCTGATCTCTTTCTCAAATCCATCTTATAGCTTACAATAGTCCAGCCTAAAAGTAATAAATGCATGAACTAGTTTTTCAGGATCACTCTGAGACACGGTGTTTCTAATTTTAGTGATATTATGCAAATGCAAGAAAGCAATCCTACATACAGCACCAGTTTTTGACTGGTTCTGTATGTGTTTAATATACATATTGAAGGAAACAGGTCAAAAATGACCCCAGGATTCCTCAGTGTTACTGGAGGCCAAGGTAATGCCATTTAGATTAATATCAGGTTAGACACCATGGTTCTAAGGTTTGTAGGGCAGAGTACAATAACTTTAGTTTTATCTGAATTTAGAAGCAGGAAATTAGAGGTCATCCAGGCCTTTATGTCTTTAAGACATTCCTGCAGTTTAACAAATGGTGTGTGTCATCTGGCTTCATGGATAGATAAAGCTGGGTATTATTTGTGTAGCAATGAAAATGCATGCTATACCTTCTATTAATACTGGCTAAGGAAAGGATGTATAGTGTAAATAGAATTGGTCCCAGCACAGAACCCTGTTGAACTCCATAATTAATATCCATTAAAACAAAATTTCTGTTCAGTCATTCTAATAAATAACTGTAATTTGGCATCTTAATCAAAAATTAATAATGCATTTTAATATTTTTCTTCTTTTTTGTAAAACCATAAATTTGGAAATTCATGGATAACAACGATAATTATATTTTTGCACTAAAAATATTTTTATTTAAGAGTTTGTGAATTAACCATTACAGAATGGTCCTGGTACTTACCAGTACTACTAATTTGGGCAGCTGTGGCATAAACATTACATAGGATGGTGGTGTAATGAACTTGTCAAGCACTGCATATGATCATGTAAAAGTAAATTTGTATTTTATATTTAATCTAAATTTGCAAGATAACTAGCAACTTGAAGCTTTAAAATAAACGCAGTGGAGAAAAATATACAATATTTGTCCTGAAAACATAGTAGAGTTGTATTTGAGTATTTGAGAAACTACATTCATGCTCTAATGCCAAATGGCATCCCAACTACATGTTCATGCCTGCCCCTGCTATTAAATACAAATAAAGATTTTTTTTGGTCATATAACAGGAAGAAACCTCCTGCAGAACCAGGCTCAGGGAGGGACAGCCATCTTCCACAACCAGTTGGGGTGAGAGGAGGGAGACGGGACAAAAGATATGGTGTCAAAGAGAGCAAGAGACTAATAATAACTAATGATTAAATGTAGAGTGAGGTATATGGGAAATACCTTAAATACCCTAGGAACCACAAGTAAGGCAGCAGTCTGAGAGCAAAGTGCTCTACTGGGGTGATATAGTACTATGTAGTCTTTGAAATATGATGGATCCTGATTATTCAAGACCTTGTATGTGAGGAGAAGGATTTTAAATTCCATTCTGGATTTAATAGGGAGCCAGTGAAGAGAAGTCAATATGGGAGAAATATGCTCTCTCTTTCTAGTCCCTGTACTCTAGGTGCAGCAGTTAGGATCACCTGAAGGCTTTTCAGGGAGCTTTTACGACAGCCTGATAATAATGAATTACAATAGTCCAGCCTAGAAGTAATAAATGCACAAACTAGTTTTTCAGCATTACTCTGAGACAGGATGTTCTAATTTTAGAGATATTGCGCAAATGCAAGAAAGCATTCTTGCATGTCTGTTTGATATGGGCACTGAAGGACATATCCTGGTCAAAAATGATTCCAAGATTCCTCACAGTGTTACTGGAGGCCAAGGTAATGCCATCCAGATTAAGTATCTGGTTAGACACCATGTTTCAAAGATTTTTAGGGCCAAGTGCAGTAACCTAAGTTTTATCTGAATTAAGAAACTAAAGACAAAATGTTTGTATTTTGTCTTCTAGTTTCCTATGCCAGATGACTAGATAAGCAGTTTGTAAAAAGCTACAACCCACAGCAGGAACAAGCTCATTCAGTGAGTGTTTCTTGGTAACTGTATTCATTTCAGAACAATAATTTTATTATAACATGCATGTGAAATATATCTGTAAACTGCAGACATAACAAAAAAGGGTTGCAGTGTCTACAACCTAGTTACTATAGACAAAGCTACCCAGCAGTATGTAATCACATTTACTTCTAGTAAAGTGACTTACTCATTAATAAATCAATAATTATGAGCTAATAATTTGGTTTCAAAATGTGACATTCTGCAAAATAAGTACTGCTGTTTTAGGTACTTTTGCTAAAGTATATGATTTTGCCTTAATTAATTTGTTTTGTTCCTGCCTGGAAAATGATCAGGAATTTCTGGTCTGTCCACAGTTTTTTTTAAATGAAAAAAATTGTGTCTTATCTGCAATAGGCTCAGCCCTCTATGTCATGAGGTGGCTCACACTGACTGAGCTCAGACAGAGGACAGTCCAACAGTGAGGAGAGGAACACAGTCCTGGATCTTTTTGTTCACAAAGTTACCAAGCCAGGCACACTACAGACCAGCTAATTGGGTAATTAGTGTTTGATTTTTATTCTTATTACTTAAACCAGTCACAGTTAGCAGTTAGCAACAGCTTCAGTCTGTGTTTACTGCAGCTGTTGACTGTAAATTGAAATAAGCTGGCCTGGCAGATTTTTTTTTTTTTAATCTAATTTTGTCTATGATACAAGCAAGTGTGTATTTTAGTGTGGCACTTACTGCAAACACAGTAAGCTAAATACAGTTTTGATAAATAGCAGCAGCAGTCTTTTTTAAAAAATCTAAACAACAACAACAAAAAAAATCAGGTTATAAACTGTTCAGAACTGATGCATTATAATCACATTTAGATATTGTGCCATGCTTTTATATGGATTTATACAACTATTTTTTATAAACATGACAATTTTTAACAATGTTTTTAAATTATTTTAAGTGGTTGACGTGACGTTCACTATTCAAAATGCTTTTACTGGAAAGAAAGGTTTGTGAATAGTTGGGCTTAACATGCTTTTCAATTATCATTAACGGCACATTCCCTGATTAAATAACTGCATCCGATCTAACCAGTATTCCAGGTGAGTGAGATAAGAGTTCCCATGGTGCCTTCATGCAGATTATGTGCTCCAGGCTTTCTATTCTTCTTTAACAGAATGTGCTGCTTTTATGATGACATGCTAAAGTGAGGAAGTTCACACATATAGCATAGCATTTTCACTCTTAAAACTTACTTTGATATAAAACAAACTTTTAGAGCTGTCAAAAAAAACTTTTAAAAAAAAAAGATAGAGATTTCAACATTTAAAAATGCACATTCTGTCCTTTTTGTTCTAGTTTTTATTGTGAGTAGGCCCTAATGTTGCAGGTGAAAGAGCTTTTGAAGGTTAATCGATTTGAATCAGCTGTTGCCATGACATGTGCTGCTAATGACTAATGAAACTAAAACAAGCTAGATACTTATTTACAACTTTTCTCACCAGCAGATGAAAGTCTTAAACTTGCAGAGCCAGATTTGTTGATTAGGACAGCACACCTTTCTGGTGTTTTACAGAGTTTCTTTTACAAATAAGTAAAAAAAAGTGAAAAGGCTTTATGTGCTGTTTACTCGAAACCCTGGAATAGATTTACTATAAAGGAAATTATGCTCTTATTAAATTAAGTCAAATCTATTTCTGATAGGGCAATAATTTTCTTTTAATATTTATTGGATGAGAATCAGAATGATCTTCAGTGTCACTAAACCAAGATACAATGAATGTTTATATTGCATTTCTTGTTAAAATGAATACAAGAGAGATTAAATGTAGATTATGAATATAATATAGAACATAGATTATAAATATATAAAAGTGTTTAAAGGAAACTAGCAATACGTAACTGAATCAGTACAGCACAACAA